>SNQJ01S0177608.1:0-19789 GCA_010110895.2 Picea sitchensis
GTCGAAACAATTGTTGCTTGGCATGAGGAAATAATCCAACTGCAGAATTATTCTTCACATGCAGAAGGTAGAACTGGGTAAATGTACCAAATTAAAGCGAAAAGTCCATGGTGGGATCAGCCGAGGTGTGCAACACATCCGGTAGGAAAGAGGTCAATGGAAGGAGGCTTAAGAGGTAGCTCGGTGAAGAAATATTTTACTAAAAGATATTATGACAAGAAGATGAAGGAGTTCTAACTCAAGTTGGGCAATAAGGAAAGCATTGATGAGTATGAATCCAAGTTTTCCTGAACCACCGGCGTTCCATTCATCAAGGACGAAGTTGTTAAAATTCAAAGGTATCCTGAGTGTGGATCACACCTTCCATTGGTGACAAGATCTAATACGATGACACCTAATACCATGGAAGAAACCATAAGTAGTCGCGGAAATGGCTATACCGAACAATGTAGAGAAAATCCCACCTTCTAAGGCTTGGGATGAACATAAGAGGTTTAAGAAAGAATAGAGGTAGAAGGAAGACAAGCCATCCTTTTCGTAAATGGCCCTTGGGGATATTCATCTTTTAAAGAGCCTAGGAAGTTTGAAGGGAGTGAGAAGATTTTCAAGGCTCCACCCATGGAGGTTAGCTGTAAAGGGGAATCATCGATAATGTGACTGCCCTCATAGGAAAGACAAAGCAAGAACTGCCCACACTGCTCAAAGAAGATGAAACAAAGGAGGATATGGGCAACAGAAACGTCGACGACCTATGTAGCCCTGGACAATAGGCAAGTAGAATTTCAATCATGACAGCGATTGAAGGCGTGGGAAGGTATGATCAACAACCGGCCTCACTAGTTATTTTGATTGATTTAAAGGCTAGCCATAGTTATGTAGGATCTAGGGTGGAAAGTTTGAACTAAATCTAAGAGCAAACATTAGAAGCCCTATTAGTGCGCGAAATACTGTGGGACCAGTGAGGAAGGTCACCTGAATTGGTTAAGTCCTGTTGGGTGGACATGAAAGGAATGAGATCTAAGGCTGAATTGAACATTCTCACTTTAGGCCTTCAGTTAAGTGATTTCCCTTAATTGGGATGGACCTGCTGGACCAACACCCATGCCTCCTTTGGATTGTCGAAACAAGAGGTCTACATGTCTGAACGAAGAGGGAAATCGCACGTACCAAGGAATTCCCGCGAGCCGCTGGTCATGGAGAGGAAATCTCAGCCATGCACCAAGAAATTTTACCTGAAAGGCCACCATTTGCAGCCCGGGTGGAAGAAGCCTTCCAAGATGTGGTCAAGAATCTGGAAGACCACAGGGTGCCCAAAGAGTTTGAGGATGTGTTTCGGAGGTGCCTGGACTCACCTCAAGAGGGACATCGATTTTCTATAAATTTGATTATTCGGAGCGTACCCACTCAAAGGCTCCCTTATAGAATGAGTTACCACCCCGTGAGTCGAAGAGTTGGTAACCTATACCAAAGAGAGCTACCAAAGAAAGGTTACATTCACCCCAACGTGTCACCATGGGGAGCCTCCCGGTCTTATTTAGAAAGAAAAAGATGGAACACTTAGGGTCGGCATTGATTTTCAGTAGTTGAATAAAGTCACTATCAAGAACAAAAATCCTCTGCCAAGAATTGACATCTTTATCACTAAAGGATGGGAAAGTATTTTCAAAAATAGATCTTCGGTCTGGATATCATCAAGCGAGGATAAAAGATGAAGACACTAGCAAGACTGCCTTCAGAACAAATTACAGTCATTATGAGTTCACTGTAGTGCCATTTAGGCTATCAAATTCCCCAACAATCTTTATGTGCCTAATGAATGGAGTGTCTTAAATTATTTGTACAAGTTCATCATAGTCTTCCTTGATGACAATCTGGTACTCAGCAATGCAGGAAGAACACCTAACAAAATCCTGAATGGTGTCAGCAGTGTTGAGGAGAACACCAACTCTTAATGCAAAACCGAAAGGCGCTCACTTTACCAAAAGTAGATCCATTATCCGGGACACATTATTTCGGGAATTGTGGGATCTTAATGAATTCGAAGTACGTGCCATTAAAGAGCGGCGAATGGGCGAAATGTGACGTATCATAGATCCCTTAAGGGTCCGGGCGTTGGTTATAGGAGGTTCATAATGATTTTCAAGGATAGCTCATGCTATCACCTTGCAAAGGAAGGAGAAGAAGTTCCAAAATCTAACAAAATGAGAGCAATTTCCAAAGAATGAATGTTCGCCAATTAGTGCTCCAACCGATTGTAGATCCGGTATGGGCGATTATGTAGTGTGTAACGACGCGCAGTAAGGAAGCATCGAGGATTTCATAAGAGGGATCTCAATTTATTGTGTGGAACCTTAAAGATGAAAGAGCATGAAAAGAATTATGCCACCTATGATTTAGGAGTCATGTTAGCTTGTCCATGCATTGAGGAAATGGAGACATTACCTCATGGGAAAGAAATTGACTAAGAAATCGCACTCACAAATGGTCCGGGCATTTATTTTGATCGCAAATTCCAACCTTTAAATTCCGGGTGGAAAATTGATGGATGGAATCAGGGAATATGACTTCGATATCACCAGTACCAAAGCGGAAAGATACTGAAGTGGACTGATGCACCGAAAAGTGGTATGAATTACATGCTGCTAAACCAGTACAAGAACCGAAGCCAAGACGTAATTGAGGGGAGGATGCAAGGTTGGGATTTGCGTTATTAAAGACTTGTAGCAAAGCTACAGCAGCATGAAAGACCACGGATCAAGAAAGGTTATTATACCTTTAGAATTCGATAGTTTACTTCTATATAAAACAGAGTGTAAAAATTCCAATGACCAAGAGTTGAAGTCGCGGAATTGGCAGCTGGAAATACAATGGTTTGCGCTAGACATCCCGATAATTTCAAAAGACTGGCAACAATCAAAAGCCATTATTTTTGGCCAGGGTTGAAGAAATAAGTTGTTGATTTTGTTGCCAGGTGTATGGAATGCTAGAAGGTCAAGACTGAGCACAAACACCCAACAAGATTGTTGCATCCTTTACCCATTCCCGAGTGGAAATGGGATGTGTGGTAAACGTTCGATTTTATCACAGATTGCCTCGTATCATCAAGGAAAGATGATTCAATCATGGTGGTGGTGGACAAGCTTACCAAAGTCCCCCATTTCATTCCAATTCAAACCCCACGAGTAGTAGATAAAGGTTGAGATTCCTTTAAAAGAAGCTGCATCGCTTGGTGGCTGGAATCTCCGGACAACGTGGTTCGAGAAATCCAAAACGTCTCGACTCTCGGAGAGGATCTGTTCAAGGCATCTGAATCTAATCTAAACTTCGCATACCATATCATCCGAAATCGACATGGATAGATAGAGAGGAAATGAGTAATAGAATACATTTTGAGAATGTATGCGATGGATAAACCATCAAGGTGGAAGATCACCCACTTTGCGGTGAATTCTACCACAATAATAAAGGCAATCATACCGAAATGAGTCCATCTGCTACCTCAGGAAGAAAGTAAACACCCGTGCTGATTTGGAATAATCCAAACGATGATATAGTAGTAGGACCTAAACTACCCAAAGATATGGAAGATCTACTGATAAAAACAAACAAAATCAGAAAGCCGCCCCTGGGTTATAGAAAGAAAAGTTACTTACAAAGTAAACACAACCTATAGAGAACAGCAAGACCATGTTTTCCCTCGAAGTGTTCCAAATAAGTTCCTCCAACGTAGGCGTTGCTCTAAGCCAGCAAGATTTCCTTTTGTGGGTCATTTCCATATCCTGGCGCATCAAATAACGCGATACACATGTTTGCATTTCACCGTGATCTAAGGACCCATATAATGTGTTTCATGTTTCAATTTCTTAAGAAATATGCACCTGATAATTTTAACGTTACGATTAACGATCCAACTGGTTAAGAACCTTAAAGCGCACAAAATGATATTGATGAAGCGTTCGAATTGGTTTGGTACCAGAAGATCCAGTTGGACCCCGGTAATGCATCCCAAGGACGCAACATTGAGCATGCGTAGATAAAGCAGCGAAAGCAGAGTATCTGCATCTTTTTGAAAATTTTGAAAAGCTTCAAGTGTCCTTTATGCGTAAAGTTGCAATCGAGGAAAGTGCAAAAATGGAGGGGATTGTAGTGTCCCCGTCGAGCCCCATTGTACCGGCCCTAAAATAAAATTGTAATTATGTCTTATATAATGGGTGAGCCAAATTTTGTATAACCTGTGAGGGCTTACATGTATTTTGATTAGCCGCCGAGAGCATTGAAGGCCAAGGGCCCTGGATTTTGTATCCGTGATGTATGCGCATTAATCAATAAAATATAAAACAACCGCCGCGCACCGACCAATGCATGAATGAGTGATGGGACCGGTAATCCACAAAGCGGGCAAGTACTGAACAAAGTGCTGGTTGAGGTTGAGCCCAGGATGTTTCCAGGGATTAGCCCCAAATAATATTTCACACCATGTTATTTCGTGCATATTATTCTTTATCCTAAGTTCCCGGCAGTTGAGGGATGCTGCAAAGTTTATTTTATCGGCTCGGTGGAACGATAAATTCGAAGTAATGCGTCAACCCGGTGCATGCAAATATAATCAATTTAAAATGAAACCCAGATGGGGATTTTTCTCCATTCCAATCTGAACACTGAAATGCGGTACAGTTCTCGGCGCACGACAAACCCACCTTTGAAAAGAATACCCCATCCCCAGAGCGGAAAATCCCGCGGATAATTCATGAATCAGGATACAACTCGGCCCGAATCAAGTGGAGTTCCAAGGGTCCACCTGAGGAAACTCCATGTGTGCACCCAACGAGAACTGCTAAATTGAGTGGAAGTATCCTTGTTATTCAAATTCGTTACCGGTTCCATTCAAACTAACTGAGGATCATCCCTGACCGAACCGGTTTGTAAAGCCTTTGTCCTGCTTTTCCCATGGTTGTTGCGACCACGCAGTAATCGGACCGCATATGCCTATGAGTTCGTGGCGCGACCTCCGTGTGAGAGAGTGCGCCTGGCGAAGGGATAGATCCTAGAAGGAACCCTCAGGGCCACTAACCTCGGAGGACTTGGGGTCTATTCATTCCTCAGAACCCACAGTAAGGGAGATCGGTACCAAAGGATCCGCCCGTGTGACAGAAGGTGCACTTCCTCGGGTGGAAATCGTGCATGTGGGAAATGAGGGTCCTGCGGGCGTTGAGCAAGGGAGATTCCGGAGAAATTTTCCTCGGTGGTTGTGTATGACCTAATTCCCTCAGAATCTCACTCTAGCCTAGGATTCCTTGTCTGGGGTGGAGCTCAGTCCCAGCCAGTGACCCAATCGCTGGAGATGATGAACAGCAGGGTCTAAGGATGGAGGTTCGGAAGGCCCGCGACTTGGTCGATTTCGCTGCCAACCTAAAAGATGGGTACGAATCTATGCTTTAACTGCGTTGCATGACCGTATCGGTATGTAATTACAAGTTCGGCCGTAAAATCGAATTTACCGCTGGAATGCCATGGCTTTGTTTGAATTGTAGCAAGAACTTATATATTTTGACTGGAGACGCATGTGTTTAATTGCGCTTAAATGTGTGCTTATAATGTTCCGGTAATTTAATTCATGTAAAGTGACACCATGTACTGCATCGGTAACCGGTGAGGTTTGGAAACCATGGTAGTGAAAAGGGTACACTAGAAAGTGGTAATGAGCAAGGTTCCGGCTAATCGGTATCTAGGGATGGGCCGGTGGAGCAGTCTTTGGACCAAGAACGCGAAGGGAAATTGGGTCTGGAAAGCCACCCCAGACCCCGGTTTCTCCTCGGGCGTCAAGGAGATAATTTTGATGAGCTCTTTAAAACTCGGAGGATCGTGAGTCAGCAGGGATCATCGCGGGATCAATTCGCCAACCGGCCCTGAGTTGACGGTTTACCGTGGTTTAAGTCCCCATGGTTAGAGGAGAATTCTAGAGATTCATCTGGATATTAGAGTCAATCGGGCTTTGTTAAGCCGCAGAATCGAGACCTTTGTGGACCTCTCAAATCCCGGATAAAGGACTGAAGCCAGCGATCTCTAAGAGGACACGATCAATATTCCGAGGAGTCATCGATATTGCGGCATCGACGAGAAATGAGACCTTTAAGTCCTCGGAACCCGGAGTATCCAGCCAAGCATCAATAGGGACATGGCTGCATTAGAGAAGAGCCTGGATTTGAACCCATCGAGGATCCTGTGGAGGGAAGAAATTCATGGTCAGCTGTGAATCAAGCGATATCAATGGCGTCCTGATATAGCTGGGATGAAAGTGGTGACGTGGAGAACGGCCCTCACGCACCGTGGATCGACATCGGGTTCCCGGGCGGACGAAGATAATTAGTGCCGCAGGAAGTCAGCAAACCTCAAAACGCGAATGGCCCCATCGTTATAGCGCCAGGCGGAGGATGTGTCACCCCACATCGGGCCCGAAACTCTTCGTAAGTTCCGGGAATAAGCGCAACAGGCCTTTGATATCTACAAACACAATCACCTCCCAATTGTCGTGCTGAGGCAGGCCACGCCTTTACCAGGGAGAAATGCGGTGAAGGTGCACGACAAACCTGCAGAAATCCGGGACTACCGGCCGATAGGGGATGCGTAACCACCGACGCTTATCGGGGAAAGTCCCTATAGAAGAGTCATCCATCAAAAATCGAGATTCGGTCATCGAGAATCGGGACAAGAGGTTCATGCATTATGAAACCCTGAACCCCAAAATCCCGATAAGGGTATAAGGTTGTGGTCTTGTAAGACTGCGGTCACATGGACGTTGGCTTAACCGTGAAGGGCTAAACCAAAAGGGCACATCGGAAAATCGTGAGATCGGGAGTTTGTGAGAGTAGGAACTCATGTCGTTGGGAATCCCGGAAACCCGATACCCGGGAGATTCAAATTGAAAGATGACCCTTAGGACACCTAAAAAGAGCACCCTCATGTGCCATCGTAGGGAAAGGAAGACAAGGCAAGGAAAATCCAGTGACGCAGGACCAAAGGTGACGTGAACTTAAAATGCCAGCCATGTCCCATCACAATTAAGGCTTACGCCGTGCCAAGGGGGTCGAAGCACTAAACCCAAAATCTTTGGATTTCGAGGAATTGCAGCAAAGGGAGTAGGACTACCATGTAATAGTAGGCATCAAGTATCCCGATCATGTAACAACACTCAAACCTAAAGGTAAGGAAAGGAAGCCTTTCATAGTCACCGATACAGAGACTGTTCTAGTAAACGGTGTTCACGTCCCTTACGCTGCTGGTTTCTTATTTGTTTACCCAAGTGAATATATTAATACCCATAAGATATACACAAAGTTCAGTGAAGATGCATTATTAGTCCTACTTGAATTTGAAGACAGGAGTAATAAATTGTTGTTTGGCTTTCTAGAGAGTTTAGCATGGGTTGCGAGTGAAGCTAATATTAAAATGGTTTACTTCCATAACTTCTCCCGCTTCGATGGTAGAATATTAATGAAAAATTATGCTAAACATGGGGATAAGTACTCCATCAAACCTTTTATGAGGAACAATAGGCTTTATGAGTTAGTAGTGTCTCAGGGAAATAAAGTTGTGTTACATTTACGGGATTCATTAAATCTTCTCCCAAGCAGTCTGGATACATTGGTTAAGACTTTATGTCCATAATTAGGCAATAAAGGCTCCATCAAACATGACGAAGTGAAAGTGTCGAATCTGGTGACTAAAAGATCCGAACTGCTGGAGTATATGGAACAAGATATTCATCTGTTAGGTGGTGCGATGCAGAAGGCACAAGATCTTTAATTTAAGAAATGCCAAGTTGATATTTAATTTAAGAAATGCTGGTTCAAAACCCGGCGAATCGAGAAACTAAAGCCAAAAACACGTAAATTTGCAGAGCCGGCTGAAAGCTCGTAAAACTTTTAGTTGAAGTTCGCCTTCATCTTGCCTACTTAGTTATAATATTGGGTGGGATTGTTGTGAAGGTTTAAATACCCCGACAAATTTCAAATTTATCGTACAAAGGTGTTTTCACAGCTTAATGGAGGGGCGACTCTAGTTAATTAACGCCGAGTATGGAGGGGGGAAAGCAGCTCGGTAAACAGAAGATGAACGGGAAGGAAGGATGTTAACTTAGGAGTCGGAGGATTGAACTCTAATGGGCACGGAAAGGATATGGATAAGGAAGGAAGGGCAAATGAAAATCCTTTGGAAGGATTGCAAAGAGAGGGCCAGGAGCGCCGAAATGAGCAGTCGAAAAGCTCCATGAAAGTCAAGGGTCATTAAGGGAAATTAAACTTAAAATTCTTGTAGAGTCCGGAAAGAATAGAGAAGAAATTGAGAAGGAAAGAGGATCTGCACGGCTGTGAGTCAGCAGATACCATGGGAGAAGTTAAAGTGATTGAGGAGGAAATGACGCCAGTCATTCCAAAACATTCTGGACAGGATTACTAAAGAAGCTTCAAGAGTCTGGCCCCCACCATAAAAACATCAAAAAAATATGGAAGGGAGGGTCCAAAGGCATTAAATAATACGTTCCAACATTCAATGGAGAAACATACAGCGGTGAAGATGCCGAGGACCGGTTTCAGGATGAAGAAATACTTCCAACTATAGAATTATTCCACACATGCAGAAGGTAGAGTTCGTAAATGTACCCACCGAAGGAAAAGCCACCGTATGGGATTAGTCGAGCGTGTGCAAACAATCCGAGAAGGAGTCACGAAGATACTTTCTTGTAGAGGTATTCGGTAAGAAATAATTCCCACTAAAAAGATATTATGACAGAAACATGAAGGAGTTCTCCGAACTCGTTGGGTAGCATGACCATTGATGAGTAAGGAACAAAGTTTCTAGAACTACTCAAGTATTCCATTCATCATGATGAAGTCATAAAACCTCGAGGAAATCCTAAGGAATCGCCACTAATATGACAAGATTCAATACCGATGACCCTAAGACCATGGGTAGTTGTCTATAACAAGGGAGAAATGCCTATATGAACAAAAGAGAGAAAAGCCTACCTTCCAAAAGGCTTGTGATAAACATAAGAGGTTTAAGAAAGAATAGAGGCGTATGGAAGCAAGCATTCTCGAACACTTTGGGATGTCATCTCTAAAGATCCTGTGAAAGTTGAAGGAGGAGTAGATGCCAAGGCTCCCCACCCATGGAGCAGTTAGGGTCAGAAAGGAATCATCGAGTATAGAGGATCAACACCCTTACAGGAGCATTAAAGCAAGAACTCCATACCGTTTCAACAATAAAAAAAGTGGAGGATATGCAGATGAATGTCGAGGATCTATACGTTCTGTGACAATAAGCAAGAGAAACTTCAACTAAGGAGTGAAGTGGAAGGTTGATCAAACAACCCACCACTAGTTATTTTGATTTCGATTCGGTGGCTAGCCTATAGTTATGTAGATCCTAGGGTGGTGGAAATTTTGAATCTAACGAAGAGAAAACATAAGAAGTCTTGGTTAGTAGCTTTAGCCACAGGAATTAAGAGGAAGGTCACCGGAATTGTTAAGTCCCATTTAGTGGATTAAGGAAAGGAAATCGAGCACTAGGGATGAATTGAAACACTCGGGCCTTTAGGCTCATATAAGGATTGCTTAATTGGGATGGACCGCTAACACCATTCTCTTTGGATTGTCAAACAAGAGGTCTGTTGTTGTCCGAACAAAGAGGGAAATCGCTAAATGTACCAAGGAATCTCAGAGTCATTGTGAGAGAAATCTCACCCGCAATATTAAAGAAATGGCCAAAGCTATCACAATTATTTGTACCGTGGAAAGAAGTCAAGATAGGTTTGAATCTGGAAGACGATAGGGTTCTCAAAGAGTTTGAGGGCGCACGAGGTACCGGATCTACCTTCAAGAGGACATTGATTTTTCATAAAGTCAGATACCGAAAGCAGCTCCAATTCCAAAGGCTCCTTATAGAATGAACACACCAAAGTTGAAAGAATTAGTAAACCTGCAGCCTGAAGAGATACTAAAGAAAGGTTACATTTTCCCCAATGTGTCACCATGGGGTTCCCGGTCTCTACCTGTAAAGAAGAGATGGAACACCCGAGGTCGGGATTGATCCTTCTAGCTTGAATAAAGTCACTATCAAGAACAAATATCCCTTCCCAAGGTTTGATGATCTTTATCGGCTTGAAGGATGCTGGAAGTATTTTCTCGAAAATAGATCTTCATTTGATCATCAAGGAGGATAAAAGATGAAGACATCAGCAAGCATCTCACCTTTACAACAAGGTATGGTCACTATGAGTCATAGCAATCGGTGCCGCTTTGACTGGCCTAACTACCGCCATCTTTTTATGTGCTAAATGAATGGAGTGTTCAGAAATTATTTGACAAGTTCATTATACCTCTTTGGACGTATGATATTCTGGTGTATTCCAAGACAGGAAGAACACGAACATCACCTTAGAATGGTGCTGCAGGTATTGAGAACAACACTACTTAATGCGAAAACCAGCAAGTGCTCATTTTACCAAAGCGTGATCCATTATCCGACACATTATTTGAGGGATTGTGGATCTCCTCGAGAAGGTACAGCTATCCGGGAGTGGGCTGCCATCTCAAGAAATGTGACAGAGTTTAGATCCTTTATGGGTCTGGATGTTATTATAGGAGGTTCATAGTCAGATTTTCAAGGATAGCTCATGCTATCACTTCCCCGCAAAGGAAGGAGAAGAAGTTCCGATGGACTGAACAATGTGAGAACAAATTCCAACAATTGAAGCAGCGAGCCACTAGTGCTCCAATCTCAAGACTCGCGATCCGTATTGACATGTAGTGCACGGATGTGTGCGAAGGCTGGAGGAGTTCTTACCCAAGAGGGATTTTGTAATTTGTTATGAATCCCGAAAAGTCGAAGAGCATGAAAAGGAATTCATTCCACGCATGATTTAGAGTCGGCAGTTTGTCCATGATTGAGGGTACTGTGGAGAAATTCACTCCCAAGCGAAACGGTAAATTTAAGAATAGACCACAACGGTCTAAGTATTTATTTGATCAGCCAACCTTAAATGCCGTGCAATTAGATGGATGGGAATTTAAAAGAATAAGGACTTTGATATCCATCAAAGCATCAAAGGGAAAGACAATAAAGTGGTTGATGTGCCTGACAGAAAAGTGCATGAATTCATACGTCGCACCTTAATAGCATGTACGTAACTCGAAGAAAGTTACAATTGAGGTGAGGTCATGTTGATTTGCGCGACAAAAAAGACTTTGTAGCAAAGATAGCCACAGCAGATGCAGTTAATCACGATTGAGAAAGGTTGGCACCTTTAGGAACTATTACTGCATAAAACGAGTGTGGCAAAATTCCAATGACCAAGAGCTGGAAGCGGAATTTAAAGGAAATGCATAACATGCAAGCCTGCGCCCCATAACCTGATATAAGAAGATTGCGGCAGAATTCAAGAGCCATTACTATTGGCCGTGCATGAAGAAAGAAATTGCTGGAATACATAATCGCCAGATGTATGGAATGCCGCAAGGTCAAGGTCGAAAGCAAAGACACCCGGTATTTCGTTGCATCCCTTTACCCATTCCCCGGCGGTTCGGATGCAACAATGGATTTTACCACAGATTGCCCGTAACAAGCAAGCATGATTCAATCATGGTGGTGCAGGGACAAGCTTACTAAAGATGCCCATCTTATTCCACTAAAAACCACCCACGAAAGCGCACAGATGTTGCTGATATATTTTAAAAGAAGTGGCACGCTTTTGCATGTAAATTCCGTGACAATTGTTCGATAGGGACCAAATTCAATTCTCAATTCTCCTCGAGAGGGATCGTCATAATTCGAACGAATCAACTTTAGTACAACATATCATCCCGAAGTCTAATGGACCGCATTGCAGAGAGTAAAACGGTGAGTAATAGAAGACATATGTTGAGAATGTATTTGATGGATAAACCATCAAGGTGGGAAGATCTAATTGCATTTGGTAGAATTCACCTTGCCAATAATGGGTATCATGTATCTTTGAAGATGAGTCCACGAAGCACTTTATGGAAGAAAGTGCAACACCTGTGCTGAGATGGGAATAATCCAGTTGACAGGGTAGTATTTGGACTTGAACTACTCAAAGAGGTGGAAGATTAGATGATAAAAATCAAATAGAATCAAAGCTACCCGTGATAGGCGTAAAAGTTACGGCGATAGTACCGTAACCCATAGAGAATTCAGCAGACCATGTTTTCCGAAGTGAAAATCCAACGTAAGTTCCCTGAAGATGGGAATTTGCGCCAAGTTGGTAGCAAGATTTTGTGGGCTTAATTGAGATCCCTCGAAAGGATTGGCCAGTATACATGTTGCATTACCCTCGTGATCTAAGGATCAGACATAATGTGTTTTATATTTCACTACTTAAGAAATATGTACCGATGCTAATCATATTATCGATTGACCGCAGGATCCGTGTGGAACCAGGGTGTCCCCGCAAGTAATCCGTATCGACATTGGACAGTAGCAAACAACGCATAATCGAAGCTATAGAGCTTAGAAGGTCCAAAGGACCGTGTAATGGTCCCCGAGGGATGTGATACATGGGAGCATGCGATACTAAGGCGGCGAGGCCATGCATCTTTTGAAAATTTTGAAAAGCCATGATGTTATGTAGTGCCGGTAATTAAGGACAAGCAGCAAAAATAAGGGGAGGGATTATAGTGTCCCTAAGGCCGAGCCCCATTGTAAACATGTCTTAAAAAGAAATTGTAATTATGTTTATAGGTTGGTGAGCCAAATTTTGTATAATCTGGTAGGCTTAAGGTGGTTTGAATAGGCCGAGAGCCTAAGGGTTGAAGGTCAAGGGCCTGGATTTTGTATCCAGATGTAAGGCAACACATCAATAAAATAGCACACCTCGTGTGTGCAGACCGATCATGATGAATGAGGGATGGGGGAATGAGCATCCACAAAGAGTAAGTGCGTTTATTAGAGGTCGAAGCAGAAAAGGGTCGAAAGTGTTGGAGCCTTAGGCTAACTTTAGGTTTAGGCCCGGAATAATATTTTAATATTATTTCCAAAAGAGCCATGCATATTATTTTATCCCAAGTTCCCGGCAAGGGGGGGGACGTGCAAAGGGGATGACACGTCACCGGAACGACTCCAGCCTCTGTGGTGACAAGGCGGTCATCCCTGGTGCATGAAAATATAATTGCCAAAATGAACCACGTGGGGTATTTTTTTTTCTCCATTCCACCCGATCACCGAAGGCAGCCAGCTCGCGCATCGATTAAACCGATCTCTGAAAAGAATACCTAGTGCGTCCCTGAGAGCGGAAAAGCCTGTGATGGTTCTAAATAATCTGCATACACCCCTATCCCACCAGGAGTCTCAGACTGCCTCGAGGAAACCCTGCAGCGATTCTAACGAGAAGCCCTGCGGCCTAATTGAGTGGAAGTATCCTTGTTATTCGGGAAGCTGAGCTAGCCTACGCATAGAGTCCCTATTCTGAAATCAGGACCGTGAGAACATCCCTCGCGGACCGGCCGAAATGTTTGGAAAGCCTTGTCCTGCTTTTCCCTGTGGGCTGATGTGACCTCACGCGATTGGACCCGCGGAGGTTTGTTGGCTCCTCGTGGATGCACTCTCCCGTGTGAGAGAGTGCGAGGAAGGAGAGAGCCCCCGAAGGGAACCCCGTAGCTTCTACACAACTCAAGACTTCCGGTCTTCCGCTCCTATAACTCCAGGGTGGGGATCGGCAATGGGATCACCCAGTGACAGAAGGTGCATTCTCCGTGGAACAGTAATGGGAATGAGGGTATGTGGGCAAAGGGAGCGAGGGAGATTCCTGGTAGAGCTTTCTTCTTGGTGGTTGTGTATGACTAAATTCCCCGTGACCTCAGCCTAGCCTAGGATCCACTGCCTTGGGGTGGAGCTCGATCCCAACTCAGGGGTGACCTAATCGCTGGAGTCGATGAACAAGCAGGGTCTAAGGCCTTGAGGTCTGGAAGGTCTGACTATCTATGGATTTCACCAAAAGATAAGTATTTGAATTATGCTTTAATCATGTTGTGCATGACCGTAGTCAGGTATATACTATGTTTTCTGCTATGTAAATGAATTAATGTTGAATGCTCTGGCTTGTTTAAATGTAGTAGCAACTTATATATTTTACTCCTCTGAGATTTAAGTGTCTTTAATTGTGTTAAATGCATGTGTTTATAATGTATGTACCTAATTATGTAAAATACCATGTATAGAATGGTAACCGAGAGGTTTGGAAACCTCGAGAAGTGAAAAAAAAGGGTACACTACATGTAACGCCCTTCCTCTCAAATAGCACCTGACCTTCCAATAGTACTCACCGGGTCCGGTCACCAAAGAGAACTAGTGAAGGATGAAATAACTGGTTATAATGAGGGTAAAGGGTGCAATATCCCGAAAGAGCTAAAGGAGATTCCTAACAGCCACACAAAATCCAATCAATGTGCAATTGCAGCCGTTACTCACACCTGGGTAGATGTCCCAAATTTGGTCACTAGGGTACCTCGGTCATGTTGGTTGTGGAGTTCGACATCTCTCTCCCGATTCTAGGTCCCATTTTACCATGTTTATACCCCATGAAGTATTTTATACACCCTTAAGGTATGTACACCCCTTCCATCACGTGGAGGCAGTAGGGTACCCTCCGGGGGTCTCATGGCCCCTATGGGTTCCGGCCGGTCTCCGCTAAAATTTCCTTGTAAAAAGCATATTGTAATTTCATTGTAACTGACCATTCATTATAAGGTCGCAGATCTAATCTAGAGATTATATTAGGGTTTCTTTTTTTCCCTTAGAAGGCAACCCTCTTTATGAGGGAAATGTATTGTGGCTATTGCTGATGGTGAATATTGTATTGTGAGAGAGGAGACCGTGAGAGAAAAGTAGAGGAAGTTACAGCTATTTTGGCCGTAGGTTGTATCCCTTCATTTCATCGGATAATAATCAAGGAAGGACCTAGAAATTTTCTGGTGGACATAGGCCCACATTGAGTGAACCATGTAAATTTGTGTCTCTTTGTATTGTGTGTCTTCTGCGGTTTGTTTCTCGTGATTTGTTTTATTTATTTCTTTGCGGTCCTCTTTTTCTAACAACCGGTATCAGAGCGTAAGGTAACCTAAGGCAGAAAGAGGGTTCCCGGTTCGAGGGGGAGCAATGTCGAAATATGGAAAATTTAGGGTCAAGAAACTTAATGACCAAAAATACCAGCTATGGAATATGCATGGTACACTTATATTTATATCGTATGATCTATTCCTACCATTGAGTGGAGGCAAGAAGTTTACGGCCATGAAGGGAAGAATAATGGAGATTCCTTGACAGTTATTCTAGGAACGATACCTACCGGAGCCCCGCAGCCATTGGTGGCTTTCAATATTTCCTAAGAAAAGACAAACGGAAGGGTTTGATGGATGTGTTGGCTAAATTGTATGAAAACCCTGTCTAATAAGATATTTCTAATGAAGAGATTATTTAATATGAAGATGCCTAAGGTGGGTCCATGGTGCATCATTTAAATGAATTTAATAATTACCACTAATCAACTAAGTTCTGTAAAAGGGACTCCTCCCATGACATGCTAGGGCTCTTAATCTTGTGCTCATTGCCGAAAGCCTCTGAAAATGGTTTACTGCTATCAGTAACTCTCGTCTCCGGGTTCAAACATTCTTTAAAAAATTTGAATATTGTTGAAGTATCCGAGTGAGGAAATGCTACGTAAAGCATGCAGGGTGGAAACATCGAAATGCATTGGAAGATTGAGAGAAGGGGAAGACAAAAGGATAGAGGGTGGCCTGTGAAACCGCTGAAATTTAGGAAGGGCTGCATCCAAATCCGTGACTTGGAAAGATAGGAGTGTTGGAACGGTGGGAAGAAATGATATCCAAGAAAGATTACAGCTCCAAAGAAACAAAGAGCTGGACAACAAGAGAGGACGTAGCAAATGTAATGTGTGATGTGTTACAAGATGCTTTGATTCTTTTCTATAGATAATATTCTGAATCTCATAGTAGATTCAGAGCCCTCATTACACCCAATGGGAAACATTTTCTATATTATGTTCAAGTGATTTTGGACAGGTTCAATTTGGTGATAATAGACCATGCAAAAATTGTTGAATGGAAATGTAAAAATAAAGCTAAACGGAAATGGAAACCAATGGCTGTTGGAAAGAGGTGAAACATGTTCCGCATTTAGGCAAAAATCTGATTTCAACAAAAGAAGGTTGTACATCCATATTTACAGATAAGACATGGAAGGTCAAAGGATCATTGGTGATAGCCAAAGGAGAGAAGGTAGCACATTGTATCTATGCATTGGTAATATCGACTCTTCTATATCTTTAGTTTCAACAGGAGTGGATACAACACTCATGGCATCATATAATGGGACACATGTGAGTGAGAAGGGTATGCAGATTTTTCACAAAAGAAATTTGTTGCCGATCTTAAACAAATTGATTTAGAATTATGTGAGCATTGTGTTTAAGGAAACAAAAAGAGTCAGATTTCTTAGAGTTGGAAAAAGAAAAGAAGAATGAAAGGTTAGAGCTTGCATTGCATGTATAAAAATTCGTGTCGCATCAAGAATCTTTGGTGGTTCTATTATTATGTTACTTTTATTGATTAGATGTTCAGAAAACTTGGGTTTATTGCATTCAACAAAAAATCAGATGTTTTTGATAATTTCGTCGGAAAGCTTTGAAGGAGTTCAGGACAGGAAAAGCTCTAGCGGTCTCGATAAGATAATGGAGATGAATACTACAGCAATGATTTTGATGATTATTGTTCATACCATGGGATCCATAGGGAGAGAATGCACCTTACCCAACACCACAAGAAAATGGTGTCTAAAGGATGAACAAGACAATCATGGAGCCGCAAGGAGTATGAGATTGCATGCCTGTTTTCCCTTACAGCCTCGCGATGTCGAGATACTCACCGTTTAATTTAATAAAAAGAGGACCTTCAAGATCTTTGGATGGTGGCATCCCAGAGGAGAAATGGACAGAAAAAAGGTAAACTATTCTTTTGAAAACTTCCGGTTGCGGGAAGCATTTGTCCATATTGATAAAGAAAATAGAACAAAGTTTGAGGTAAAATACAAGAAACAAAATTTATTGATATGGTGTTAATGGATTTTGTTATCAGCTATGGATTATGAAAAATAACAAAATCATTAGGGAGTAGAGGATGTCATATTCAATGAGAAGGCCATGTACAAAGATCAGCCAGGTGGAAAGAAATAGGAAAAAACAAAACAAGAATACACAATGCAATGATGAGATCAATCGAAAAGGAAATTCCAAAGGAACCGGAAAATCAAATGTACAATGTAATAGGAGCAGCGGTGTACGCCAAACACCGTAAGTGTTGTTAGCATCTACCAAAGTGTTATATACCTCCAACGATAATTCTCCTTCATTATATTATTTATTGTTGATTGATTCCTCGGTGAACCGTAATGTAAGCTATGAAGAGGCAAATGCGGTGTAGACACCAAAAAGAAGTAAGCAAGGCATGAAAAGAGGAAATGGATTCCCTATAAATAACCAAACTTGGGATTTGGTTCGCCACTCCACGGAAAAAAGAGAGCATTGGGTATCAAATGGGTTAACAAGTTGAAGGAAGAAGATGGAGGGAGAAAAGTAGGTACAAGGCTAGACTTGTTGTAAAGGGTTTGCACAAAAGAAAGGTATAGGATTTTGATGACATATTTTCTCCTCGCTGTTGTACCGATTCCAATTAGAACTATTTTAAGTCTTGTGGCGTGAGAAGATTTGCATCTTGAACGCTTAGATAAAACAACTTTTCTCCATGGGGACGGGAGGAAGAGGATTTATATGTGTTCCATTGTGGGTGTTGAGGTCAAAGGGAAGGAGAATTTGGTACGCGGGTTGAAGAAGAGCTTGCATGGCCTAAAGCAAGTTCCATTTAGCCTGAATGCTTATGATGCAATCGTATTATAGTAGATACAATTGACTCACCGGTTTATTCTTAAAGGCTGTGGAAATGGAAGTTTTATTATCCGGCTATTGTATGTAGATGGTACGTTTGTTGCGTGTAGTCCAATATGCGTGATATAAATGCGTCAAGAAGAAATTAGCCAATCTATTCGCGTATGAAATATCGGTCCCCGCAAAGAAAATCATTGGTAAGGAGTAGAATAACAAGAGACGTGAAAATCGCAAACTCCGACATTGTCTCGGTGAGTGTTGAAGGAAGAAGGTGTTGAGAGGTTTAGAATGTAGAATAAAACCAGTACACCTTGGCTACCATTTTGCAATTAATCATCTAAGGAAACAGTCCAAGACACTGAGGAGATAGAAATACATGTCCGTATCCCATATTCATCGTTAGCTATAGCTTGATGTATGCACGCTTCTGTACAAGACCGTATATTGCACATGGAGTTGTGGAGCATGTATATGAACAATCCGTGTAAAGAACATTGGGAGGCGCGAAAGTGGATTCTCAGGCATTTGAGAGGTACCACTACACATGCATTATGTTTCAGAGGAGGTCTTAACTTTCTGCTGTGGATATGTTGATCCAGATATGGCGGTGTGATAAAGACACAGGAGGAGCAATTCATTGTGGTATGTTTTACTTCTAGGTAGAACAACAAAGAAGTTGGATTTCAAAATCCCGCAAAGGTTGCTGCGGTAACTTTCAACAACGAGGCGTAGTGCATGTTGGTCGCCACAGAGGCTGGGGTAAAGAGATAAATTTGCTGGCTAAAGGTTTATGGAGGAATTGGGAAAGGTTAGTTGGAGAACAACAAACAAACCTTGATAGTCGTGCGGCCATCTGCACCTTGCAAAGAAACTCATCCTTCCATTCAGACTAAGCATATAATGTAGCTGAGGGGTACCACCTTCATACCGATCCTACCTTGAAGATGGACACAATTGAAGCCGGAAAAAATGGCTACACCCAGTCAACTCCGCATGCTAACAAAGGAATAGAATCCGTGGAGAAACTAAGTTCTCTCTTGCTCGGGCTACGGTCTCAAGAATGAAGATGAAGATGAGAAATTTGCCAGTCCAAGAAGGTTCAGAGTCCAAAGATATACGCTAAATGGGTGGAAAGTTAAGTTGAGATCGTGGGCCTCCGCGGTATCGTTGGCTGTGGAGCCCCGGATTATCTTCCCATTCGAGGTCCCTGCTTTCTCACCGTTTATATCCCATGAAGCATTTACACCCCGGAAGTATGTACACCCCCTTCCACGCTGGGAGTGCAGAGGGGGTACCCTCCTCGGTGGGTCCGAGGGTCCACATCCCCCTCGATCGGGTCTCAAGTGCTGGCCCCCGGCCAAGGTTCTCACGGCCCCGGGCAAAATTCTGCCTTATAAAAGTATATTGTAATTTACGTAAACTGGATCGCTCATACTGCATCTAACAAGAGAGATTATGTTAGGTTTTTTTGTTCCCTAGAAGGCAACCCTCTTTAAGGAGGGAAATGTATTGTGGCTATTGTTGATGGTGAATATTGTATCATCTGAGAGAGGAGACTGAGAGAAAGAAGAGGAAGTTACGCCGAAGCCTTATCGTAGGTTGTATCCCTTCATTTTATCGGATAATAATCAAGGAAGGACCTCGCAATTTCCTGTAATGAGTCTACACTGGGGTGAACCATGTAAATCTGTTTCTTTCTTGTATTGTGTGTCTTCCGTGGTTTTGTTTCTGTGATTTGTTTTATTTTATTGCTCATGGTCCTATTTTTCTAACAGTCAACTAGGTACCTCGGTCAAAGTGCGGCATTTAGATTTTTGGCCT
>SNQJ01S0177609.1:0-12625 GCA_010110895.2 Picea sitchensis
CAGCTATTAAGGTTGAAGTCAAGAAACTACTCCAAGTTGGTTTCATCTACCCCATCCAATTGACTCAATGGGTGTCAAATCCCATTCCAGTCAACAAAAAATAGGGTACGATTCACGTATGTACGGATTTCCATGATTTGAACAAGGCCTATCAAAAAGACAATTTCCCCACGCCATTTATTGACCAGATAGTCGATGAATGTGCAGGTTGTGAAGAATTTTCTTTCATGGATGGTTTTTCAGGATACAATCAGATACAGATCAAGCCCGAAGACCAACACAAAACCACTTTCATCTATCTGTGAGGTACATTCTCTTATCGGAAGATGCATTTTGGTCTGAAAAATGTTGGAGCTACGTTTCAGCGGGCCATGTATTTTTCTTTCCATGACCTCAAACACATATTCGAGGCTTATCTCGATGATTTAGCATCACGATATCACAAGAGAGATTATCATCCTGTACACCTTCAACTTATCTTTGAGCGATGTCGCTACTACTAGATCCACTTGAATCCAAACAAATGCAGAGTTTGCATCACATCAAGTCGTCTTCTTGGTTTCATAGTTTCAACAACAAGGATTATGGTCGATCCTCTAAAGGTTGAGGCAATAGTTCAATTGCCTCCCCTGTGCACAATCCCTCAGCTTCAAAGTTTATAGGGAAAAGAGAACCTTTTACAGCGTTTCATCACAAACTATGCCGAGATCACAAAGGGTTTCATGCGTTTATTGAAGAAGGACACTCCTTTCCATTGGGATGAAGCCGCTCAGTGCTCCTTTGAAGTGTTGAAGCACGCCCTCACATCTACCCCTCTGCTTCGGCCACCCAATTATAACAAAGATTTATTATTGTACTTGGCCATTGCGGAGTCGACCATTGGTATGGTCTTAGTTCAGGAGGATGATTTTCTCTCAGAATATGTGATTTATTACCTAATCCAAGGCTTGGTTGGACTGGAACTCAATTATTCCCACATTGAAAAACTTGCGTTGGCAGTAGTTCATGTTGTCCAACGGTTCAGTCATTACATATTATTTCGCAAGACCACCGTCATTGCCACTATGAATCCATTTCAATACGTGTTGCCACGATGGGTAATTGGTAGAAAGAACAATAGGTGGATAGTTATCCTCCAGGAATTCGACTTGGATTTTTTTTCCGTGAAATCCAAAAATTCATTGGTCTTTGCGAAACTCATTTTGGAACTTCCAGTTGAATTAGTTGATGTTATACCCGAAGAGTCACTATCAAAGGAGACATGTTTCTGATTGCGCCTTCAGACCCTTGGTATGCAGATATACTAGTCTATCTCCAAAATTTAAAGTTCCCTACCTCTGCTTCTTATGATGAGAGTCGTTGTATACACCATCAGGCCAAAAAATATCTCATACTCAAGGACACTCTGTATTGTAGAGGTGTAGATTGCATCCTTCGCCAGTGTATCACCCATGAAGAAGCAGAAATCATGCTTAACGATTTCCACATTGGAGCATGTGGTGGCCATTTGTTTGGGTTGGAAACAACCCAAAAGATTCTATGAGATGGTTACTTTTGGTCGACATTAATCAAATATTGTGTTGAATCGGTCAAGAAGTGCCACTTGTGTCAAATATTCTCTCGGAAGATGAGGGCACACCCTGCGCCCATGTTTCCTGTCATCACAGCCAGTCCCTTCACCAAGTGGGGGATTGATTACACTACATGAAACCCTCCTTCTGTAAGGGGGCACCATTATATCATCGTAGCAGTAGACTACTTCACAAAGTGGGTCGAAGCTATGACAACGTTTAAATATGATGGCGAGACCGCAACTCTCTTTTTGTTTAACCAGATAATAGCAAGGTTCAACGTCCTAAGAGAGATTGTCACTAACCATGGAAGTCACTTTCAGAACAAAATGATGTCTGATTTATCATCAAATCTTGGGTTGAGGCAAGAACATTCATCACCCTACTACCCACAAGTGAACGGTCAGGTGGAAGTTGTGAATAAATCCCCGAAGACTATTTTACAGTGAACGATCAATTCAGCTAGGTCAAATTGGCATTTGATGTTGTATTTGACATTATGGGCCTACCGAACATTTGTTAAGATTGCAACCAGTTTCTCACCTTTTCAACTCGTTTACGGGCTGGAAGCAGTCTTGCTTATAGAGTGCCAGATCACCTCTCTAAAGTTGGCAGTACAGTTATTGCCAGACACTTCACTGCTTGAAGAGCGTTTATTATATCTTGAGCAGCTCGATGAGCAACGTCGGGATGTAGCCTTAGCTAACGAGGCTCACAAAAAAAAATTCAAGTGTCAGTATGATTGATCCGTCTATCCTCATATTTTATTTGAAGGCGATCTTGTCCTAGTCTATGACCAAGATAAAGACCCCCTAGGGGTAGGCAAGTTCAAACCTATGTGGTTCAGACCTTTCATCGTGAAGGAGGTTCTAAAGAAGGGCGCTTATTGTCTGGTGGACTTTGATGGAAATGCTTTGGCGGAGCCTAGAAATGGGCTCTACCTCAAGAAGTATTACTCATAGGTGGGTCTCCTTGGGTGACTTCTTATACCATATGTATAATCTTGTACATGCTCTTTTTAGTTTTTTGTCTTTTTGGTTTTATGGACGTGTCATTTTTGATGTCATCTTTTTCACTATGGTAGATGTCAGGTGAATCAGAGGTGTTCGTTCGGTTCATGGAAGGCACTAGCCGACACATTCGGAGGCTTGCTTCCCCAGCTTGGGTGATTTTCACACCTCAGGGCCAGTTTCTATCTTCAGGAGGTATCTGTTTAGGTGACGCCACAAACAATGTCATCGAATATAGTGCAATATTAGAGTTGCTTCGTGATTCTTTGTTGCATGGTATCTCTCACCTTCAAGTCTACTTAGATGCTCAGCTGGTTGTGTCTCAGTTAAATGGGGTTTATTGCATTTACGATCCTACACTACATCGACGGTTTCTTAGGGTACGTCTCTTAGAACAAAGTTTTGATTACATTACATATATCCATGTTCCTAGGATATTGAATCAAATCATAGATACTCTAGCTAATCATGTATTAGATTGTCATATTGCACACATGTAAGAAAAAGCATACACACGCACATGTAAATACATTTGTAAAATAGATGTAATCCATAAGACATAAAAATATGAAAAATATCCATATATATATCTACAAATATCAAAGTACATGGGTGGGTACAAGTGCCTCAAAAATATGTCCAGTCATAGTCACAGGACTTATGCCCTAAAAAATATACAAAAGGTGCTCTCGGCACGTAAGTAGTCTAGCCTAGCTAAGGGCGTGGCCTATTGGCCTTGCTGTAGTGAACAACAATGTTCACCAAATGTTGAAAGAGTTGGACCCAAGTCCATGGCACCCCAACTACGTGAGGTTGCATCGATGGTGGGAGATCCTCGATCTTCGCCATAGGGACTATACGAGTGAGCGCGGTAAGGTTTCACTCTACCCATATCAATACTCTCTCAGCCTCTTCAGTTGGAGCCTCCCCTGTTTTTGCTTTTGGTTCGGTGACTCCAGTTGTTCCTACCTCTAGTCGAGGATGTCACCTAGTCCTCAAGAATTTTGCTAGATGCACTGGTCCCACATCTGTACATAAAATATACGTAAGTGTCAGATAATCTGGTATACAAAAAAAATGATATATTTAAAACGACATAAAATTTAAATAACTTTGTAAAGAAAACTCACCCATCTCTCCTTGCTCCGCTCTAGGAGGTACAGGCATGTCAGGATCTTTAGAAAAGTTAATCCTGGAATAGGAGTAGTCCTCTATTGTCGGAATCTATCATGACCACCAGTCAAAAAATTTGTCATCAATGGCCTCGATGGTCCTTCGCCCACCTTGTCATGGAAAAAACGTCGCCCATCTACATAGCGCCGGGAGAGAGGCCTCATGCCTTCGTATAGTCTCTCGAGGACTAAGGCTAGGTACCCTCTCGAAGAAAAAGGAGCACAAAATGGTCCCAAACCTGATGTTTCAGTGCTCCCGTATCTGACACTCTGTCAACTGTCTCTTCATGCAATCCAACATGGTGGTACTCCAGTAAAATATCTGTGCATTTAAGCACTGTACCACACAATGCATGTGCGCATGAAGCCTAATGTAAAGTTGTGGATCCAATGATTTGCCCAATAAGTAGAACTATCACTTTGAGTGATAGGTTTTTGATCTTATGTGTAGGCACCTAAGAACCTACTTTCTCAGTACCAGCCTCGCAATGGAGTCCAATCAACTCCTCGATGTTGTGCGACCTAGGGGGAAAAGTGGCAAGTTGACTGGATCCCCTCTCCTCGAGAGACTAGCCAGGAAGTAAATGTCCTCAGTCATTGGAGTCAATGACTTCCCCTTGAGCATGAATGCCTTTGCACTAATCTATCAATTCATTTAGCAACCTGGGTTGTGCTCTCATAAACAGACACTAGAAGAACTTTARCAACCCTCATTGTGACAAAACAACGATAGTAGCAGGGTCCTCGGAGACCAAAAAATCAATGTCCTCATGCTTCCTCTCTCTCCAATGCACATACATCCTGCAAACACAAAGAAATGGAGAGTTAACTCTTGCATTCCCCTTTTTTCCCACTTATTGAGGGTGTACGCAGATTGTCTTGAGGATAGTCATGTGTACATGTGGGCATCTTCTCTTCTTCCCATGTGTACATGCGAGCTGTTCTGGAACAACACGTGTACACGTAGGGCCAAACTATTTAAAGGTTAGGGTCCCCCAAAAAAACCAAAAGAAATGCAAAAATGGAAGATGGAAATGCAATGGAGGTTAGTATGTACTTACTTGGTCCAAACATAAGTTCGTTTCGTCCACTGAAGCTCCCAAAATCGACTATTTCAACAAAGGGGTGYTTTTTGACTTTTGGTCAATTCTCAAATTACAATGGTGATAACGAGCTACCAACTTTCTATTTATATATGTTTTGGCCCCTTTTTGTCATTTTTTTGGACCCTTTTGCCATTTTTTCTAGCTTGAAAATCGTTTACTATGGTTCTTGAGTTTCTCAGGGGATGTGACAATAAGTGTTACTTTGGGTATTGGGAAGTTTTTGAGAGTTGGGTGGGTTTTTAAGGTCTTTTGGTAAAAATCATTTTTCCAACTTTATACATGTAATATAGGATTCCACCTCCACTTGTTGCACCTCATTGTCTTTTTCACTTTTCCATAGGATTGATCCCACCGAATTGCGACACGGATCCCTCAATTTTTCTCTAGAAGTGTTGTAATTTAGTGGTAGATCCTACTTGTACATGGATGCCCTAGGTAGATCATGGTTGCATTTTGGTGTTCATGCCATCGCTAGTGACTATAGGTTCGAGAGTCCTTATTAGTTTTTCCTGATTACGAGTACGAGCCTCATTTGCATTGATTCATTATCACTCTTGACCTCACCTTCGGAACTCCCAAAACACAATGGGTCTTCTTTTAAGCCCTTTTCAGACCCTCTAAATATGAAAAGATTGTCGAGCGATCTTGTTTCCCTTCACGCTCGCTAAACTAAAATTTGAAGGCATGTCTATCTGGCGGTAATTTACCCCTTTTTCAGTCCGAATGGTCAAAAGTATGAACAAAGGTATACTTTAGGAGCCTCGATTCTCTAGAAGAGTATTCTCAGGTATAGATTTAACCCTTTTTCGGGCCGGAGGGACTAAACTTACGAAAAAGGAACCCCCCACGGAGTCCATAGTTAAGCTCTTTTCAGACTCCCTAAAATTGAAAAGATAGCCGAGTGATCTTATTTCTTCACACTTGTTAAATTGGCCAAGAAGAACACCCCTCACGGAGTCCATAGTTAATCTCTTTTCAGACTCCTTAAATATGAAAAGATTGTCGAGTGATATTGTCTTTGTCACTCTCGTTAAAATGATTTTGAATAGACATCTGTTTGGTGCTAGTCTACCCCTTTTTCGAACCGACTAGACTACCTTCGAAAAACGTACCCCAGTGGAGTCTTCTTTTACATTTTCCAGACTCCCTAAAAATGAAAAACCACTGAGCTTACCTTCTCTGGGATCATTAAAATCACATCCAAGGACATTATCATTGTGTCTTATTAATCACATTTGCATTCCTACGTCTTTGGACTAATTTCGGCTCCATGTTGCTCTAAAATGAACCATATGAAGCATGCCTTATATGCAAACCTTGTAGCCCTTTGCCTCTGTGTCTTGACACCTTGATCCATGAAGGAATTTTTCCGAGTGTCCTTTTTCTTGCATGTGTCCCCTTGCTCTGAGCATCAATGTGTTCCTTGCACTTGGAACTGGTATGTTTGTGACACTCAATCCTCCTTTGTAACGTAGCATTCTTTATTCTTTTTCAAGCTTCCCAAAATTATTGAAAAAAACAAAAAAAATCAAATATACCCCAAAAAGAGGAAGGGAAAAGTATTTTCTTTTTGTTGACAACACAATGAGTCACCCTTGGACAAAGCACATCCTTTTGTTTGATTCATCAAGCCCTAGGATTCAATATGACCTTAGGAAGTTGTTCTCGCTACACAGAGTTGTATCCTTTTCCGTTTGGTTACCTTTCCAAACATATGGAGAGTTCGCTTTGCCTCTTGCATCATGAAATTTTGTCAATTCCATGCTCCTTGAGCCTCATCTTTTGTCGTGATTTTGTCCAAGGGAAGTCTTACTAAACTTGAGTCGGCCCTTCTGCAGTTTGTCTCTTGTCCTCATGCCTGACCATCCTGAAAGACCAATCTAGTCCTTGCTCAAAATCAATGAAGTTCTATTCCTGATCATCAAGATCCTCTTGTTTGTTCCCGACAAGCCGTCAAAGACCTCTGGGTAGTGAATTCATACACTCATATTATACTCCTACCCAAGTTTTTAAGATTCTAAAGTTGTTTCTCGAGCTCTAAATAACTCATCTCCAACCATCAGGCATCATTGGCTTCTTAAAAATGGATACTATACATGTATATCTTTTGATTTTGAGATGTAGATCCATTATGTATTGCTCCAAAGTTTCTAAAGTGTAGGAAGAGCTAACCGTCTAAATTCTCCTACTTTTTATCACTATCCCAACATGACCCCACAATCATACATAAAAGACAAGAGAGAGAGGGATCTGATAGGCCTACCTTAAACTCTGCGTCCAGTTTCGATCCCTTTGTACTTGGTTGTTTCCTGACTGCAAATCTCCTCCCTAGGATGACCTACATTCATCAAAAGAAAAACAAGAAACTACAAGTATGCATTCCACATATGGATTAGTGGGTTAGACATCATAAACAAGAAATATAAACAAATCATATAAGTTTAAGACAACATTTGGCGGGACAGAAAAAATACTTCTTTATATTAATCTCACAAAGTCACTTACAACATGAGACCGACACTACTCCTCGAACTTGGTCCTGGGCTCCTCTTCACCATGAACCAAATGCTTCCACGTCTTCTTCTCCTCTTCATTTCTCTCTTAGGAAAATGGTAATGGATTTGCAATTGGGGCAAAGGGGGATTGATAAAATGGGCAGAGTTTATTTGATCTTGTGCTTCCCTTTTGAAATGGGACCCCAACCCCTTATTTTATAGGCCAAAAGGGATAGTAACGGTTGGGGTGACTGGCTATGGTCATTCAAACAATTAAGTAACGGCCCGAAAACTAGTATCCAATGCAATTTTTCATATTTTGTGATATTCTGTGAGTGTACGCGGGCTGTAGTGGCTCAACAAGCGTGTGTACGTGGGCAGTAATGGTGTAGGGTAGATACACCTTCAAAATGATGGTTTTTAGAAGAGTATTTCAACAATGGCTTGGTAAATATAGAAAGTTATATGGCTTGATTCCAGGCATGCATGTCAGGTGCAATTTAGGGTTATAACAACTGCCATCTGTCTACCCTGACGATGGATGGTTCCGATGATTTTAGAACTTCGAGACTTGGAAAATTACATTCTCATGTATACTTTAGAAGGGTTTAACCCTCATGCACCTTTCCTGGATCCAAATACTGTTGGTCCTTGCACTCAGATCTGACAGCCCAGATCCAATCTCCTCCTACGCGCTCTTCTAATTGTCTGGATGTGAATTCCCATGGTCCAAATCTCTCTCAGTGCTTGATCCAATGGTCACTGTTTCTCCTCCTCCCGAGCTTTCACTTTCTTCCCTAACTTGGAAGATTTTAGATGTTCCAAAGGCCTCATCCCTCGATCTACCTCCTTGAGCCCTGATATATGGGTCTCTACTTCTGCTTTCCTTCCGAAGCTTATGAAATTGAAACAAGTTCACCTCTTGGACCTCATCTGCACTCTTAAAAAGAGCTTATCTCTTCCGAGCTTAGTTCTTAGGGGATTTCAAATTCCCACATACTCTTGCGTTAATATTCTCGCGTCAGATTGACCATCCATGACCTTCCTTGATACAACAGTCCAGATCACATCACAACTTCAGGTTTCAGAAGTTTAGTCACACCAACGTTTGGATTTCCCAATGTGAGAATCCTCGATCTTGCCAATCCAATGGTCAAGGACGGTCTCTATAGATCCTTAGATCTACGGTCTAGATCACATCACAAATTTGGGTTTCATGAGTTTAGTCGCGCCAACGTGCGGATCCGCAATCTCGCCAATTCGACGGTCAAGGAGGGTCCTGATAGATCCTAGATCTACGGTCCATATCACATCGCAACTTCGGGTTTCAGGAGTTTAGTTGCGCCAATGTGCAAATATCCCGAAGTGAGAATCCTCGATCTCGCCAATTCGATAGTCAAGGAGGGTCTTGATAGATCCTAGATCTATGGTCCAGATCACATCGTAACTTCGGTTTCAAGAGTTTAGTTGTGCCAACGTGCGAATCTCTCGATGTGCGAATTTGCAAAGACTGGAGGAGTTGAGGCATTGATGCCTGTGCCCCTTCTTCAAATCTAATGGTCGTTAAAGACCCTGGATCCTCCCAAATGGACATCATTTGTTCATCTTCTAAATGAAAGGATATTCCCTTTCGATACTTGAACCTCACTATTCTTCCTGAGCTTTGTTGGCTCTGGAGGAATTAAGATTTTTTCACTCTTTCTCTTGAACGTAATGCTTGGAAGCATTCTTTTTCACACTCCTTACATTCATTCCTCAACTTTAGGACTTAAGATGGTCTTGGTCTCTGTCCACCTTGCAGAGACTCGGTGCATACCTACACTACCTCTCCTGAGATTATTAGACTCCATCCTCACAGTGATTTCGTGGTTCAACCTCCGCAATCAGGGAAGTACCCACGCAACTCTAGGACGGTGACGAAATTCTCTAGGAAAGTGCTTCCGAGGAATTAAACTAGAGCATAAGGAAATCAAGAAGATATGCAATTTATGAAGGAACAAATGCATACTTCTAACTTAATCATTCAATAAAGAAACCATTATAGGCATATAAATACAAGCCATGCATTCATTATTTCCAATTCAAAGCACAAGGCATAGAAACACTTATCATAACCATAAGGCATGATGTGACTGCTGAGAGGGGTTCTTGTTTCCACCCAACCATAGGCTTAGTCACTCCCAATGGATTTATCACTAGCCACCCCTAAGCTTAGGCCATGATCTAGCTCAACAGAAGCTAGGGACGAAGGTTATTTTCCTTCGCCTTATATAGGAATAGAGGAGGACAAAGGTTACTCTCCTTCTCCTGACTCAGTCTCTATTTTCTGTGATCAAAACTCACTTTTCATTTTCAATCCTTCCTCAGACCTGAGATTTTACTCTCTCGTCTCTTCATTCTTTGCAGGTCCTCTCTTCCCACTCCACGCTTCCTTTCTTTCCTTTCTCAACAAGATTGTGTGTGGCTCGAATCCTTAGTCCGCGGTTAGGTCAAGAAGCCTTACAGATGGGAGGTCTACCCCATCCCCTCATTAACTCTTGAGGAGGCCTTCCCACCTACCATCCTGAATGTAATTCATTTTGGGTCAGAGGGTTGTTCTGATCTAGAGAAATTAAAACCAACATAGTACTGGTTTGGTGGAGGTTAACGCAACCATTCTAGGTCCCCTCCACCGTCTTTTCATTAGCAGTCGTGGTCTCTCTTAGAACATCCCCTTCTCAGTAGTCATGCAACACGTTTCCATTATCTATTAAAATAATAGGATTTACATTCATTGACCTTTATACAAAGGTCCACCAAATCAAACATTCACACTTTGAGGTTGCCATAGTTCCTGGCCAATAAAGTTATATTTACAGACAGGGGAAAATAGGGTGTTACAGTATTAATATAGATAAGACTTCCCACAAGATGTCTATACTTGGTTGCATCCTCAAATTCATTCCCTTCTTTTGATGTGAGTTTCAAATTTTGTTCCATTGGAGTAGAAATTGGATTTCACTCAGCCATGCCAAATTTGTTCAATAGTTCTCCAATGTACTTCTTCTGGAAGATGAATATGTACCTTAGATTTTGAATCACCTCAATGCCCAAATAGTAGTGAAGATGTCCCAAATATATCATCTTGAAGCCCTTCTTCAACTCTTTCTTTATGGATGCAATGTAGGTCTCATTGTTCCCAGTTATCAATAGATCATCTACATATACACCAAGATATAAAACATTTTTCCAACTTTCTTGACAAACAAAGTTGCATTGTCAAGATTAAAATTCTCAAAATTCAATTTCAGAAGATGCTCAGTTAACTTTTCATACCATGCTCATGGTGCTTGTCTCAAGCCATATAAGGATTTGATGAGCTTTCATACATTATGTTCCTATCCCTTCACAACAAATCCTTCTGGTTAAGACATGAACACATTCTCTTTGAAGTCTTCATTCAAGAAAGCCTTCTTCACATCCGTTGGATGGATTTTCCATCCATTTTGTGTTGCCATGGAAAATAGAGTGCGAATAGTAGCCCTGTTGGGCCCTTCGTTTTTTGACTTGAAGCTGAGCAAGAAGGATTAGAGTCCTAGTTTTGGCTTAGCATGAGTTGCGTAATATACATAAGAAGATGGACAACAGAGTGAGGAAAAGTAACAGAAATTGGTTGCGGAAAAAGACAGCGCAACGCCAACAAGGCAAAATTAGTTGCAACAAAACAATAAAGCATGCGAGCCCAAAGACAAAAGATCCTACTCAGTTTATATATATGAGATGTATACAATTGTAAAGGGGTTCAGGTTGTTCTTATTGTTGATAGGTTGGGTTTTAGTTCTGTAAATGTAATCCGTATACAGTTTTGGGTAAATAGAGATCTGTGACATGAGTATGGAGCTAGAAGTCTGTAAAAAATCATTATTTTGTATCTCTAAGGTTGTATCTGATAAGATATAATGATAATATATAAATAAGGATCCAAAATTTTGAAATATGTTGTGTCATTATGTGTTCATTCTTGTGCGTTGTATCTTTACAGTACTTCTTTATTATTCATAAGTTCCATATGATGTTTTTGTGTATGAATTCTTTTCAAAACCTAAGTAGCTTCAGTTCTTGCGTGTACGAGCTCAAATTTGTTCTGTAGTTAGCATGTCTTGCACAAGATCATGGTGAATCTTGAAGATTCTGGGAACCCACCTAAGTAATCTCCTTTCCCTTCCCTATCCTTTTGTCTTGGTTTCACTTCGGGTGAGATTTATTCTCTTTGGAGGAGATGAAAATTTAATCTCTCTATATTATATGGTACCTTTTATTGGTAACCTGAGAAGGACCCTGGTCTGATCAATTCCATGCCAAAAAAATGGTTTTGTTGTCAGGATCTGCGTTAAAAGGGAACCTGTAGGGAGGATGCTTCCATGGATTCATAGATCTAATATTCACCAATGGTGGGAGAGAAATTGTGATGCCTTCATATGGAAAGAAGCAGAGCCGAGAAGAAAATTTGTGAAAGATACTCAGGAGGCAGTATTTTACTCAAAAAGATCGAGCGACCAGTTTGAGATATTTTGGGTTAATTTCTCGGAAGAAATTTTCCACTAGATAGATAGGCTCTAAGAAAATCTAGAATTCCAAGAACGAGTCAAGAGGACCTGTACTTGGGATACATAAAATATTGCAACACTTGTTTGGCTAGATCGTATGGTTACATGAGCGATTGATTTATGGGTCAATACCACATTAGAAGGATACATTATTGAGTTTGAAGCTGAGAATCATCGATCTTTTTCATGACAAGAATCGGATTTCAAGAAAGACGCAAGGGGAAGACTATTGAGAGAAATACCCCAATGGATTAAGGTTTTCTTGATGGAAGAGGGGATGTTGACTATGTCCCCAATTGAGATGGCAGCGTAAACATCCTCGCCTGGGGTAGGGAGATTTTGGGATGGAGTCATGGACTGACAGATGGGATATGGTTCTTTGAAAAATGGGGGAAACAACAAAAAATGGACTCAAGAGACGAGTGAGCCTTGAAAAGAGCCACCATAGTTGAGAAGAGGTGGCGTTGTAAGATAAAGAAAGAAACAAAATAGTTTGAGAAGTTGGACCAGGAGAAGTAGAGGAAAGACAGATGGAAGAGTTGCGAAAGATGAGAATATATGAAATACTGGCCAGTCAAAGACTAAGTGAGAGAGAAGCGCAGAGAGAAAGAAGTCCCTAGAAGGGTGGACAAGAAGGAGAAGGTGTAGAAGTAAGGGATAAGGAAGACAACATGGATGTTGAAGA
>SNQJ01S0177611.1:0-19789 GCA_010110895.2 Picea sitchensis
TCGAGGTGACAGTGGGTGGGGAAGCTCATGTTACGCCGGTTTCAAGCCCTGACTCAAGCCCTTGGACCTCTCCTACAAACCGTGCGATAACATGCACCACATTGGACTTTTTCATTTGGTGAAAACCCCCTTGGATTGGAGCTTGGGGATTCATGGGCTTATCGATGGGCTTTGGGGGCTCGTGTTGGGGTTTCACACCCATATGTGTGAATAAAGAATTATAATTTAATGTTGAATTTAGTGGTGGGCTCCTTAGAGTAACCTAAGGGCTTCTAAACTCACTTTGGACTCCTATAAAAGGAGAGAAGAGGAGAGATTGTGACATTATGGAGTTAGCATAAATGAGTGAGCACTTGTGCTAGTAGGCTTGGTGATTTCAAAAAGGGTAATTCTGCAATTTTGGCAAATCTAGCCTAAGGTTTCTTGGACTTTCTAATTTTTTTGTTTGCAGCCAAGGAGAGGCCACATGTGAGGAAGAAGATATGTTGCAAGTGTGAGGAGAAAGTACAGTCGCATGTGTGGGAAACAGCACTTCCATACAATCACATGTGTGATATGGAACAGGTCCGTAAAGCCACATGTGTGATAGTCGTATAGCTGAAAAGACATGTCGCACGTGTGAGGGACAAAAAAGAGCTGCACGTGTAAAAATTTTGGGCAGGTGACACTCCGTACAGGCTGACGTCAGCAATTCGTACATTCCGTATGGCTAACGTCAGCAGGTCGTACAGGTGACGTCAACAGATTTGTAAGTTGGGAATTTGTCCCAGTATTTTGCTGAACTTGGTTTTGCTGNTTTGGGCAGGTGACACTCCGTACAGGCTGACGTCAGCAATTCGTACATTCCGTATGGCTAACGTCAGCAGGTCGTACAGGTGACGTCAACAGATTTGTAAGTTGGGAATTTGTCCCAGTATTTTGCTGAACTTGGTTTTGCTGAAATTTCTTGATTTTTGTATTTTGTCAAGAGGACTAGTTTTGTCCTCAGATTCGCTGAATTTGTGGTTGGTTGAGAGGGCTAATTTTTCCCTCAGAAAATTCTGAATTTGACAGTTTACAGAACAGAAATTTTGTGTCTCATGTGCATGGATAATCTTGTTGATTTTAGAGTTAATGCTGCTGTAATTTTCTGTCATAATTTCAATGTAAAATTTATCAGTGATAACAACCCTAAGGTTTACTGTTTGGGTCACTTGGAAGTATTTTCAGATCTGAAATTAGTTGCATAAAATTGACATGTTAATGGGCTTTGGGGGCTTGTGTTGGAGTGTCACACCCACAAGGAGGAATAAAGAATTCTAATTTAATGTTGAGTTTAGTGGAGGGCTCCTTAGAGTAAGCTAAAGGCTTCTAAATTCACGTCCGTAGTCCATACTGCTGACGTTAGCAGGCCGTACAGGTGATATCAGCAGATTTGTAAGCTAGGAATTTGTCCCAGAATTTTGCTAAACTTGGTTTTGCTTAAATTTGTTGATTTTGTATTTTGTCAAGAGGACTGGTTTTGTCCTCAGGTTCATTGAATTTGTGGTTAGATGAGAGAGCTGATTTTTTCCTCAAAAAATTTTGAATTTGAAAGTTTATAGAACAAAAGTTTTGCTTCTCATGTGTATGGATAGTTTCACTCTAATCTTTGTGTTTCCGCTGCTGTAATTTTCTGTCATAATTTCAGTGTAAAATTATTCAGTGATAACAACCATAGGGTTTACTTTTTGAGACTTGAGTCACTTGGAAGTAATTTTCAGATCTGAAATTAGTTGCATAAAAATTGAAATAAGGAAGTGCACCACATAAGCATCAAGTCAAGGTCTAGCAAGCCATGAGTAGGCTATCTCTAATGTGTATGTGCACTAAGATACAACCAAAGGTAGGCATAACACCACTCCACATCAAATGAAGCACTACCAAGCATTGTGTAAACACTTTCAGAGTAACCCCAAAAGCTAACAAGAAGGTTCCAAAGATTGCAGAACTGTTAACCCCTAGATTTTCACCCTTGAAAATCTTGAAGGTTAAGAATCAGCATGTACTAGTTTGGTTGGCATACTGAGATTCACCCAAAGTTTAGCACTTGTGGTTAGTAGAGGTTGGTTCCCATTGGAGGCAGGTATATGACCGGTACATGGTTGTTTCGCTCAGAGTTAGGATTAGCATACGACAAGTGTATGAACATCCCATTTACGTCTTCCAACATGTATGAACTCATCAATGTCAACTATGTCAGTATCAGTATCATAACATGGAGGATTCAAAACACTTGTATGCTCGTCCATGTCCTCCTCTTTTCCCAAATCATAAAGCAGAAAATCATCAAAATGTCGAGGAGGAGGATAACTTATTGTTTCTTCTTGTGCAGGAGCTTCGAGGAATTTGGTGTTTTCAGCATGCATTATTGTTTCATCCTCATGGATTGCCTCTTTGTCTTCAGGAGAACAGCAAGGAGTATTTACCTTGTTCGGGGATTCCATTTCTCCTTCAGTCTTTGAATCAAGGAACAAGGTATCATCAAAATCCTGAAAAGGAGGCAGCTAACCTCATTATCTTGTTGTTGTGCAAGTGAAAAGAGCTTGTGCACTGCTTCATCAGGAGGAGGAGCGCAGGTTGATTTTTCATCGTCTTGTTCGGGTTTCAACTCCTCAGCTGAGTTTTCAATGATCCCTTGCTCTTGAAAAACCTCATCAAGAGCCTTCCCCTTAGTATTCTATTGGTCAATAACTTGTTTCCCTTCGTCTTGAAAATCATCAGTAGAAATTTCAAGGGAAACTAGCTTCTCCAAATCATTGATTTCACTTCCTAGGGAAAAAACGTTTTTTATTCTGGACAAAAGGATATTTTCCTCGATTTGTAAGGCCATGTTACCAGCTTCATGGAGTGTCTTTGGATTCGTTTTACTCAGGAGAAACCCCAAATGCACTAAGAGCGCATCGGTAAAGAGATATATGAGTCCTTATCCTCAGGATAATGGTCTTTAGAAAGCTGGTACAACAAACCCTCAAATCTATTTCGGAAGTTCCAAATAGTCTCATTTTTAGCTTGTCTTGCAAACTGGAGTCTTTTTAGCAATGTTTGGATCTCTTCCAATTTTATGCCCCATTCTTTGAGGAAGACTTCTTCTAATTGGTTCATGGAGGCGATGCTAGCATTGGGAAGCTCATCATACCACTTTTTAGCATTCCCGTGAAGAGTGGCGGGAAAAAATTTCATCACTACTCTTTAGCATCATCATCGACAGGATGGAGTCCAAAATAAGAGTAAAATTCATTCATATGAAAGTCAGCTCTTTCCCCATCGCTACCAGTGAATCTAGGGAGCCAGCTTTTGGATATCGGGGGCATTTGTCGTGGGTATCCTGGGATTTTTCATGTCTAAAGGCTTGTAGTTCCCGGGATCCCATTGTGAAGTCATTGTTGGCTTCGTCATCAGTGGAGTCGCCAGATAATTTTCTTGAAACTATCAAAAGATAAGGGAAAACATCCTAAGTGGAGTCGCCAGGTAAGCTTGAAGGATAAAACTCTAGAGGCAAGGCTTACCGAAAAATGTCGTCTTTGAGGAGAATGGACTCAGTATTCCCCGGCAACGGCGCCAAAATGTTATCGCACAGTTTGTAGCTAGGAGAAAAGGCTAAACTGGCGTAACAGGAACCAATCCCACCCAATGTCACCACAATGGAATGGTTCTTTCTCTTTAGGGAGGTTAGGCCCAAGGGAGACGTCCCCGGTGACCTGGGTTTTGAGGAGGCAAGAGGATAATAAGACAAGGACAAGTTTTCCCCCTCACAAGTCACCACCAAACAAATAATCCCGGCTAAACAGCCAATAATGAAATAAAACCACCAAAGAAGTACACTTGCCTGGAACAAAGCAATAGCAAATTGATATATGCAAGCTATATTTCAATGGGTTAGTACTTCATGCGAATAGATGATTATCTGAATAATATATAAGCAATATGTCAATAAATGTTGACGAAGTCAATGCTTATCAATAGCAAATAAAATTTATAACACTTCACCAATAAATATTGGAACAATGTGGCATTCAATGTAACCAATCAACACATCATCTAATAAATGCCTTAGATCACCATTCAATTGCTCAAAAGACAAAACGTTGTTGCATCAATGATATGATAGCCAAGGATGACGTCAGCACTTAGGGTTAGTAGGTTAGTTTAGGCTAGGGTTAGTGAAATTAGGGTTTTAATTCAAGGTTTTGAAAGTGTTGTGATCAAATTCACTTCAACGCTGGAGGACTTTAGATCAGTGCCTTTAGGGTAAAATGGAGTCAATTTAGTGGAGGACGCAAGGGTTGAAGGAGGACGGCTAAGGACTAGAGGGAAGAGTTCTGAAGTGCTGCTATGGACTAAGGTTTGAAGGAGGATGGCTAAGGATTGGAGGGAAGAGTTATGAAGTGATGTTATGTCAAGGCCTCATAATCAAAACCCTAGGGGAGAGTTCACTGGTGTTGGTTAAGTGGCAAGGCCTCGTGCTCTCTCCTCCTTCCTTAGATGGCAAAAACGGCTAGCATAAAGGATAAAATCAAGACAAGAGAGTCTAATGAGGGAGAAAGTTGCTACAGCAAGGCTCTAACATCAAACCCTAGAAGAAAACGGCCCTAAGTGTAGATAACCTAGACCTAGGACGTCTCCTCCTTCTTAAGTTCAAAAGAGTACGGCTAGCAAAGAGGAAGAGAAAATAGGAGTGTAGCTATGGCTAGGCTCTTTCTTTCCTCAACAAATGGGTAAAAATTTCTCTACCAGGGGACATGAGACAAGGACCTACTTGTGTGCTTGTCACCTAGGGTTTTGATTCAGCAAAATCATAAATACATGCAAGAAATTAAACTACAACCATTCATTCAAAAAAATTTGCAGAAAAATACTTACAATTCACCAAGAAATAACCATGCAAACCCTAGTTGTAACAACTTCCTTCAAGAGAAACACCATAAAATGCCAAAAATGTCTTCCTTCAACAAGTGCGCCTCACTAGATCAGCCAAATACCCAAGATAGGGTGCAAATTTCAGACCTCCTTATGGAGTGAATGAGTGATGATAAAATGAGGGCGAAAATCCCTCATTTATACAAAACCTTGACCTAATTTTACATTTTAGGCCAGGTTAAAGGCCGACAAGGCCAAAATATCAAATCATACTGTTTTTAGATTAAATTGTCAAATTAAATCCTAAATCAAGTTGAAAAGAGAGTAAAAGCCCCTCCAAGGGAAACGTTAGCCCCTTTTTGGGCAGATGGGGCGTCTTGGAGCAAAACGTTAGCCCTCCTTGGGCTTCTTCAACCTACCACATGTGCCACTACTACCTAGTTTGCCCCCCAAAACATCCATGATGTTGGGTGACGTCATGGTCAAAATGGTGATGTCCTAGGCCTCCCAAGGCCAGCATTCCACTGAGAAAGGGTCATCCCCCCTAGGTCAAGCTCTGTCGGGGTGCCTCTAGTGGAAAGTCCTCTTCTCCTCTGGTGCAAAACTCTGAATCCATCTCTATCGTGTATCTGGCCCCTGATGGGGTCTCAACATCCACCTGATGGGCTCTTCAGCCCCATGGAGGTCCGCACTGATCATCTCCCCATGTGTACCGATCCAAGGTGGTACCTATCCGTCGGGTAAGATCCTGCACATCAAAGGTTACGCCCTCCATGGGCTCATCAGTCACAGGGATCATAGCAATGTCAATCACATTTCATCATCAATACTAATAAACACCTGCATAAAACCCCTAATAGATTAGTCAATAGCTCAAAGATGTTACACAAACCTACTATACAAGTCTGGGAAAAGGGCAAGGCATCCTATTGGGCTAGTGTCCACTGAATAAGGGAAGCTCCCGGAAGAGACCCCTTCCAAGCCATGTAAGTGGATGAAGTGGTCAAGGGATGTCCAAGCAGGTGGGTGTGATGCAGGCCAAGGATGCAAGAAGTTACCTGTGGGTGCCTTTGTAGAAGGCGAGTTGTACCTGTCATGGATGTAATTCTTTCCAAGCCCATTCATGCCTTTTATTCTTTTTTGTTATTTCATTTTTTATTGCTCTTCCTTTCTTTTTTGCTCAAGAGATAATTAGAGGACACTGCCCTGGTATGGTGACCAATGGTGACAACGTTACCCACAAGTACTTTCACAGAAATGAGAAGGTTGGCTCGTGATGGGACCCCCTTTCCCTTGGCCATGCAACCAAAGGTCACTGCCCTGGCATGGTAACCAGCTGATGGCAATGTCATACTGCTAAGTACCCATGGACCTAATAGGCTGGCTCGTGATGAGACCCCCTATCCTCTGGTTAGGTCTTGTTTTATTATTTTTTAGGGTCCCTCTTGTTTCTTGTTGAGAAGCCTTTTATTGCTTTCTCGGGGATCCCTGGGTGAAGCATCTCGAGGTTTTATTCTTAGGATTTTATCTTTTACCAGCTTGCTTTTACCTTCTGGGCCTTTAGCCCCTTCTTCCCACTAGATAAGGTGCAATCCTAGAAAAGGTCAACCCAGTGCCCGGACAAGTGGAATGGGATAGGTGAGTAGGAAACAAGATGGAAAAATGAAACTGTGAAGTGAGCAGACGATGGCTTCTCAGAAACAACCCCAGTGGCTAACCAAAACCAACAGACACAGGCTTACTAAGACACCCTGTCAATCCCCAAAACATGGTCAAGTGGGCAAGTGTAAGATCCAAGCAATTGTTAGAAATAAAGGAATCAGATGCATACATTCAATGGTTTTGATGATCAAAGTGACACATACCATGATACATGAACTAATTACCTCATGAAGTAAGAACCCTCTCTGACACAAGACCAAGCCGATGGTGGTGGAGGTTGCTACTGCTGACAGGATATGGATGCTGGAAGAGAAAAAAGTGGGCCCTCCAGGACCATGCTGAAATCAATCCTGCTCTCAGTACTCCATGTCTAGGACCTGTGGCCCTCGAGACATGATCTCCTAGTTATCCCTAAAAGTGGGGGATAATATGACCCATGTTATTTCCTCATTTAATTAAAAGTGCATGCTTATTATATCATATGCCTCCCTTTACGTCATCCTCCACTCACTTAAAACATTAAAACTCCATACTCCATACAACTTACCCAACTCTCTCATGCATGGGTCCCTCATACAATGCCTTTGTTCTCCCTTACTCCATTTGCTATCTCCCACTCATCCATCCGTCCTACTCATAGTCTCACTCCACCTCATGTATCTACCTCCTTCATGTTCATGCTATGGTTCACGTCACCTTCGCTCTTTCTTTCCTCACACATATCCCCTCATGCATGTTCCATACTATCCCACTCATGGGCGTCATCTATTCCCATACGTCCCCTCCTTCCACGCATGCTAGCTCCCATGCGACTCACATCCATCACTTGACTCACCTTCATTGCTTAGCATGCGCTTTCCTTTTTTCCTAGCATCTATTCTACTCACTCCATCTATTTTTATGCCTCTTACAAACCCTCACTTATCTCCTATCTCATGCGCACTCACTCTTATTGCTTATGCGCAACTTCTCCCTCACCCATAGATTTCATACGTGGGCTCTCTCATGCTTTAATTACTCTTTGAGTCTATATTTCAGCCACTCATGCGACTTTAGATAATTCTCACTTCGTTTTTTGGACTCTCACTTCACTCATCCTTAGCCTCTCATGCGACCTTCCTTTCATGCTTGTTGAGAATTAGCTCTTCTCAACCTATATATTGGAGGCTTGGGTTCATTGTTATTGGTCAGATTTTTGTGGCAGCTAGCATAGTTTTTTTCTCTCATTCTTTTCTCTCGTTCTTAGTCTAGTGACTCTTCTTTGAACAAAGTGATCATTGTACCAATTGTGGACTTTCCAATTGTAGCGCAACCAACTCTCTTGCAAGCCTATCAATAAAGGAATTTATGTTTGTCTTCTAACATTGTTTCTTGTCGGTATTTGGTGAATTTTGCAATCTGACTTGTCATTTTCCTTAACTGTTCATTGTGATTTTACTAATCTTTTGAGTAGTTTTCTGTTCTATTTCTATTCTATATTCATTGTGCTAACCCTACATGATCCCTCCAAGCAAAAAGAATGATTTTTTCCCTTGTTTTGGACAGTTTTAGCACACTGTCCCAAACATATCAGTCGTTGTTTTTCATCAATAAACACAGAAAATCAGACTTAGGATAGCAGCAAATCACCCTAGGGACTCCCCCTGAGGCTAGCAAGCACTAGCCCAAACGGAAAGGGGTCTAGCCCATGACAATTTGGGGCTTTTCTCCTTGAATTGGCCAAGTTTTCATCGCTGTTATAACATATTTATCAGCTCAATTGGAGGGTGGAAATTTGTGTTAACAAGAACCAAGGGTAAGCCATTGTCAGCAGATTTATCAAAAGCCTTCAAGGGAAAGCATAGTATAAAATTCACTATAAATCATTAAAATAGCATCATACTTCCCAAGGCTCTTTGATCAAGACCAGAATGAAGATATTATAGCAGAGGTTTCAAAAGAATAGCTGAAGGCAATGCTGGAATCTTTTCAAAGGTCCAAAAGCCTAGGACCATATGGATGGATGGTGGAATTTTATCTAGGGTTCTATGAGATGATGGAAGAATATTTATTGAGGGTAGTGGAGGAATCAAGAATTTCAAGGAAGATCCTTGGAGCTATAAATTCGACCTTTATGGCACTTATCCCAAAGAAAAACATTCTAGAGGTATTTGAGGATTATTTGCCAATATCATTGTGTACTACAATCTATAAAATTATTGCAAAAATAATGGCCTACAAATTAAAGAGGGTTTACTCAGACTCCATCTCCCAAGAGCAGTTTGGCTTTCTTCACAATAGACAGATTCATGATGCAATGGGAGTGGCTCAAGAAGGTTTTCATTAAACAAAAAGAAGAAAGATCCCAGACATGGTTGTCAACTAGATTTGTCTAAGGCATATGACAGAGTCAATTGGCTTTATTTAAGGTTGCTGCTAATTTCTGTTGGAATGAACATTTAGATGGTGAATTGGATATTGGATAATGGATTGTTTGTCTTTTGTTTCATTTGCTCTTCTCATAAATGGGTCAGCTTCTAGATTTTTTGTCTCTAGGGGGTTAAGACAGGCTGTCCTATGCCTCCCCTTCTCTTTCTTTTGATGGCAGAGGAACTATGTAGGGTAGTGAAAGAGTGCAAAAGGGAAGGAGATCTAAAAGGTATTAAAATAGGGAGATCTTTCTCTTTGTCACATCTATTATTTATTGATGGTGTTATGCTCCTTTAGGGTAGGTACTGTGAGAGATGTTGATGGGATCCTCCCTAGTATGGCGTTATCCTACCTTAAGGGTTTTGATGTTGAATAAAGTTTTGAGCATTTCTAATATATTGTTTGTGACTCAATTTTAAGGGATAAGGATCATTACAAAAGCAGAGAGGCATAAGGGTATCTTAGCATTATACTGCATGGCAACTGGGATGGAAGTTAACTCTCAAAAATCAGCCATATTATTTAATGGGATAGAAGCAGAACAAGAAAGAAGGATTCTTAAATTCTTCCATACAATGTGTATTCCTTTGATGATGGTGTCAAGTACTTGGGGTTTAGACTTAAACATAATAATTATAGGTTCCGGGACTAGAATTGGTTATATGAAAAAATAGACAATAGAGTCTCTAATTGGTGTTACATGTGGCTTTCAAGAAGAGGCAGACTAACTCTGGTAAAATCAGTTTCAAAAGCAATTCCATTTTATTGGCATTTAGACTATATCCCCAAAGGCATGTTGGAAAAAAATCAGAAAAAATGTTTTAGTGTTTTATGGTCAAGGAAAAGATAAAATGAAGGAATTCACTTGGTAAAATGGAATAACATTGCAAAGCCCGAGGAGGTAGGGGCCCAGGTGTGAAGAATATACATTTCCTTGGTCAAGCTTTCGCTGCAAAAAGTTCATGGAGACTTATAGAAGTTGATTGGTTTATGGAAACAAATCATGCTGCAAAAGTATATTGAGCCCCTTTCCCTTGAGGTGTGAATAAGGCTTCTAGTGAAATCAGTAGTAGGAGCAGCCACACCTTGGAAAGGCTTAATGAAGGGATTTCCTATGGTGGGGAGATGGTTAGCATGGAGCGTTGGAAATGGAGCCAAAGTGAGATTAGGAACAGATCCTTGGGTGGGTTGTGAAGGAAACCATAAACTACCTAAGCCTTTAATAAATTCCCTGAAGTTGACGGGATACCAATATTTGAATGAGGTAGCAGATCCAATCAGCTCTTCCAACTGGAACCGAGGTTGGAAAGGTCCGGGCATCTTGGGACTTCAGGGAAAGGAAACATAAAGCTGGTCTATAATCTATTTATGTGCAGAGATTAAAACAGAAATCCATAAGGATTAGGGAAAAAGAGGATGACTTAGTATGGTCTAAAAACAGTTATTCTGGGAGATATGCTGTTAAGCTTGGACACAAGGCCAGTTCTGTGAAGGAAGAAGGGTAGCATAAGTAGTGGTGGAAGGCTATTTGGAAATTAAAAGCTCCTTTGAAGACAAAAATATTTCTCTGGTTAGCATTATCTAATAAGATTTTGACATGGGATAGCTGCAAGAACAGAGCCTGGAGTGGACCAGTCACCAGACAGATGATTGCTGTGCAAAAATGATGATAAATCTGTATCTCACCTCTTAATAGAATGTTCCTTTATTAAAATGGTCTGGAAAGAAGCTATGAAGTTAACAGAAGATAAAGGTAATTGGCAAGGAAGCAATGTGGAGAGCTGTTTGGAGTATTGGTTCAAAGAAAGAACATCAAGGATAATAAAACACTGCCATGTATAATTGTGTGGGCTCTTTGGTTGGCTAGGAATGAGATGATATTCCAATGTAAGGATATATTGCCTATTCAGGAAGCTTTCCAAATTAAATATTCTTACGGAGAGTTGTGTGAACCAGCGAAGTTAAAACCCACAAGAATAATTTAAGGTCCGGATATAGACAAAATTATAGCTTGGGGTTCTTTGATGATGCAAGTCAAGGGGTTCCAAGGATGAGTGGGGCAGGAGGAATCCTTTATTTAAATGAAGACCATTCAATCAGTTTCAAAGCAGCTCTCAGGGAAGGAACAAATAACTGGCCAGAATTAAATGCTTTATGGATGCTGATGAGAGATGCAGCTGAAAACGAAGTGGACAAGGTACAAATTCTGGGTGACGCCAAGTTAGTTATATATTGGATTAACAATAAAAACAATCCTCAGAAATTGACATTGGCCCGATAATGGAAAGAATTCAAAAGTTTAAAGGAACTCTCTCTTCTATCTCCTTTCTCCATATTTTCAGAGAAATAAATGTCAGAGCAGATGATCTTTCTAAACAAGCTCTTTCTCTCCATACAGGTTTCTATAGGTCAGAAGAGGAGAAGGCAGGGGAAAAATTTCCAGCCATCAACAGATCCATATATGCTTAGTCTCTCTATATGATGAGAGCATTTTCAGATGTTGACTGTGAAATCTGATGTTGTTGTGTCAATTATTCAACTGAAAAATGACGTTGGTTTATTCAGAGATTGTAATTCGGAGCCTCAATGGCTTTTACTGTTTTGTGGAAACTGTTAAATCTGTCATGGCTGTTAGCTTTTTCTGCAGCAAGAAATGACTTTTTAGATGCTCATAATGAGCTCTTCTCAGAGTCCTCTAAAGCATGTATCTTTATATATATTGATTTCTACTTGAAATAGCAGATTTACAGTTTTCTTTTCTTGGAAAAAAAAATTAAAATAGAATTAATTAAACATTTAAAATCTTGTAACTATAGTAGTTATAATCGCGATCATTTAGCAAATGGTGTTTATGCACAAATTTCTAAAAACTTCCTTACAGCAATAAATACTCTAGGAAACCTTTAGAGAAAGAAAATTCAAATGGGAAAAAACATAGTTTTAACTTGTATTGAAAAGAGAAATTGATATAAATTACTTCAGCTAGGCACTTAATATAAGTTAGCCTAAAACTACATTTTGGTTGTTCACAACATTCTTTAATAATTAATAGTTAGACTTAGAATAGCCCAAAGGGTTAGCTCAAGCAATTGAACCATCTGCCCAAGGCATGTTGCCGATGGGGAGGCCATAGGTCACAAGTTCAAATCCAATCGAGTCCCTCGGGGTTACCAGCTGCTACTGTCAATGGCAGTTGAGCAGCCTTCTGTGCGGATATTCCAGGGAAGAAGGGTGATCCCACAAGGTTTTCCTTGTGAAAAAAATTAATAGCTAGGATAAATCTTTTGTAAATGATTTATCCTAGTCTATAAAGGAGAAGGCAGGGTTATAGGTTTTATTCATTCAGTTTTTCAGAGTAGAAGCATTGGGTGAATGGTAGAGTTTGAAGCTTTCAGTGTATTTCCTATTTTCAAGAGTAATGTGAGAAGATTTTCGAGGAGTCCCTCAAGCTGCCAACTAGGTCTGTCTTTGACCTCAAGTTGGCTCTAAGTTTCAACTGTCAATGAAGAGGTTTTGCTGCTGTTTTATAACAGCCAACAGTTCAGGAACTTCTTTGCTGATTTATTACGGTTACATAGAATTTTGGTGCTCTAGCATGGTGGTTTTGTCACCAGGGTTGCTTTTTATGCATACCAAACCTATATAACACCTGGAGATCTTTACAGCTTGAAATACAGTAGTTCTAAACTCTACAATACATGAAAATATGAACACAGGTATTTTTGGTCAACATGACCACAGATAAAACTTGGGAAAACCAGTTTGGAATATAAGTGTATATAGGGGAATGGAAGGTGGAATACAGAAAATACAATATATAGAAGAACCTGATACAATAGCAGCTTGATCCAAGTTGCAACAAAATCCCAACTGAAGCAAGAGCGCCCTAGGTTAGGTGCGCTCTCCATAAATGTTGACAAGACCACTGAACTGGAGCTAGAAGCCAACTGGAAGTTCTAATGAAGAAACCCCTCCACAATACTCCGATACTGATGAGTAGCCTCCCTCTAAAACAAACCTCACTGCAATCGGGGTTCTGAGAAGGTCCCTCCCTGCTGATGATAAGCCCTCCTCCACCAGTGTGCCCTCCTCCAAGCAGGGCCTCCCCACCTGGCTTGAGGCCCTAAGCTTGTTGGCTGCCTCCATGGATGGGAGCGCCCAGAGCTAGCCTCCAAACAATGTCTAAAAGCCTCATGCTAATACTCTCTCTCAAACTCTCCAAGTGAACAAATGAGTGAATGAGCTCCTCCTTGCCCTCTGCCCCTCTTGAAGACCTCCATAAAAAAACCTAAATGATGGACATTTGAGATCATCCCATCTCAAGTCTAATCAAAGGTTGAGATCATCCCATAATAATCTCACTCAATATGTCCACCCACAAAAGTGAATTAATAGTCCAATTAGGCATAAATGACCAAATTTCACTTTTTGACTTAAATCTCCTATGTCAAAGTGAAATTAGACATACTTTGTACTATGTACCTTGTACTTTATGTACATAGTACTTCCCACATGTTTAGGAGCTCACAAACACATGGGGAACACCTCGGGTTATAATCTCAATACTTGCCTCTTAGGGAAGAGGTGTTTCTCCACCAAGCCATCTTGTCTACGAAGTGAACATGTTTGTCCTTGTGAGACCTTGGTGAGGATGTCTATTATCTGCTTGTCCGTGGATATATATTGTAATTGTACTACCCCTCTCTAAACCCAATCTCGGATGAGAGTGGTACCTGATCTCAATGTGATTGATCGGTCATGGAAAACTGGATTCTCGAAGAGTTTAATACAACTCTGATTATCGCCCAGTGTATGACGATTGGTGGAATCTCCTGACCAAACAAACCAACCGACATCTTACAAAGCCAAATGGCCCTGCAACTGGCCTAACTGGCCGCCATATAATCTGCCTCGACGGAACTCAAAGAAAATGACCTGCTTCCGGTGAACTGGAAACAAGTCAACCCCAAACCAAAGCTGACACCACAGGTGCTTGTCAGTAGCACATCCTTCCCAGTATGAGTCTGTGTAGCCAGCCAAACTGACTCCATCACCTCTGATATATTCTAGGCCAAAATCAATTGTCCCAACAATGTGCCTCAACAAATGTTTTGCCCCAATCGATTGAACACTCCTTGGCTCTACCATATGTTGGTTGAAGGACTGTTCGCAACAAAACAGATATATGGTCGGGTGTTGACCGGATACATAATTGAACCGATCAACTGCCTATAAATTGTAGCATCTACCAGCTGGGAATCCTGAAGCCCTAAGCTTCTTCTAGTTGGTAACCATGGAGTGTCAACATGTATGCGCAATCCTCCATCTGAAATCTTCTTAGAATATTTGTAGCATACTTCCCCTTGAAATGTGTGAAATCTTCTTAGAATATTTGTAGCATACTTCCCCTGCCCAAGAAATATGTGTCCCTCCTCCTGCCATATCTCCATACCTAGAAAATAGTGCATCAACCCAATGTCACTCATCTCAAACTCTAATGCAAGTCCCAGCTTGCACTCAGCTATGAGATCCTCGGCTCATGTGATGAACAAGTCATCCACATATAGAATGGGAATGAGTGTGTCCTCACCTCTAATGATGTAATAGAGGTTAGGATCAGAATCGCTCTTCTCGAATCCCATCTGAAGCAAGTATGTGTCAATACATGAATACCAAGCTAGGGGAGCTTGCTTCAGACCATAAAGTGCCTTTCTCAAAAGACACACGTGAGTCTCCCTCTCACTCACCTCAAACCCCTGTGGCTGCTCAATGTACACCTCCTCATCTATAAAGCCATTCAAAAATGCAGTCTTCACATCCATCTCATGAATGCTCCAACCCATCTCTATCGCTATGGCAACAATGCTCCTGATCGAGGTGTATCTCGCAACTGGTGCGAATGTCTCATCATAATCGACTCCCTCTATCTGAGAGAAGCCTTGCACCACAAAACAGGCCTTATGTTTCTCTATGCTGCCATCTGCAGCATACTTAGTTTTGTACAACCACCTGGAAGTCACAACTGACTTCCCCACTGGCCTCGGAACCACCTCCCAAACATCGTTGCGCACAATGGAGTCATACTCCTCTACCATAGCCTCTCTCCAGACCTATTGGTCCACTGCCTGCGCAAATGTTTGTGGCTCAGTATCTGAGATACTCGTCACTAAAGCCAAATATGATCCAAATCTGACTAGAGGTCTACTCTCTCTGATCTGGCTCTTGGGCTCCCCTACGTTCTCCTTGGCCTCCTTCAGGGTCTCCTGAAACCATCTAGGTCTCCTCTTCCTTGAAGTGGTCAATGGAGAAGTAAGGTCTCTCTGCCCAAGAGTAACTGTCGCAGGTCTAGTCTCAACACTCTAAGATCCTGAAGCCTCTGCCCCCTCCGACTGAGCACCCTCTGACTGTGACCCTGAAGTTGTGCATGGTGACCCTATCACCCGGGATACTGGCGTACCAAAAACCTGAGGTTGTGCTCCCTATGAGACATCAATCGGTGCCTTTGCATCATTCTCAACACTGACTCTAGACTCAAGAGATCTCTGAAAATCCCTATCCTCCTCAAATTTGACATCTTTGCTCACCACCACTCTCCTAAGTGATGGAATGTAGATACAATAGGATTTAGACACCTCTGAGTATCCAACTAGAATCCCCTGCTGGGTTGTGGGGTCTAGCTTTGTCCTCTTCTCTGAGGGGACATGAGAAAAGGTCAAGCACCCAAAGATCCTAATGTGCTCGACATCGGGCCTCCTACCAGTGAAGGCCTCCTAAGGAGTCATCTTCCCCAATATCCTATGGGGGCTCTTGTTCTGCAGGTAAACTGCAGTAGCACTCGCCTCTGCCCATAAGTATAAAGGCAATCTCTGATCGTGCAGCATGGATCTCGTTGCACCGGTGATACCCTGGTTCTTCCTCTCGGCAACCCCATTTTGTTGGGGGTTGTATGGTACGGTCATATGTCTTCTAATGCCATGCTAGGCACAGAAGTCTATGAACTGTGTGGAGGAATACTCTTCCCCGCTATCCGACCGCAAGACCTTGATCCTCTTTCCAGATTGGTTCTCCACAAGAGCTCTGAACTCTTGGAACCATTTTAAGACCTCACTCTTGGTCTTCAGGAAATAGATCCAGGTCTTCCTTGAGTAGTCATCAATGAATGTGAGATAGTACTCACAAACCACTCAAGGACTTCCGAGTCATGGGCCCACACACATCCGTGTGTACTAAATCCAGTATCCCAGCTGACCTGGTGTCACTGTTGTGGAACGAGGCCTTGGTAAACTTACCAAGCGCACACCCTTTGCAAACATCCTGATGCTTTGTACTGATTTGTGGCACTCCGGTCACAACCTCTCTCAGTCCTCCGAGAGCTCCATGATGTAGATGGGCCATCCTACGATGCCATAGTTCACATGTTTTTTTTTTATCGTTGCTCACTGCCAATGCATGAAGAGGCTGAAAAAGCATTTTGAACAGTTTATCGTCCCTCACTCCAATCACTTGTCCTGAGGCAAGCGAGGACCCCTTAGGGTGAATGAATACCTTGATCCCTCTGAAGGACACCTCAAGAACTCTATCATGGAGGGTAGAAACTGAAATCAAATTCTTCTTCAGCCCAGTGACATAAAGAATGTCCCTGGACTATATAGGTGGCATGCCATCTCTCCGAAAGGTAACAATGCCAACCCCAGCAACTCTAACCGAGGAGTCACCTCCGAGGGAAATCTCCATCCGGACCTCGGTGTCTCTAAGATCAGTCAAATGCTCTTTGACTCCAGTCAAATGGCTCGAAGCCCCACTATCAATATACCAGACACAGGGTGTCATCTCAACTGAAATGCAGCATATGAGGAAAGCACACTCTCTCGAACTGAGTCTGCAACTCTGCCTCATCTGCTGTATCTAATACCACCCCTCTTCTTCTTCCTATTGGGACATTGTCCAGCATAGTGCCCCAACTTCTTACAAACAAAGCACTTCACTTTGCTCATATCTCTCTTCTGACCACTACTTCTCTCTCCTCCCTGTGGTGGGACCCCAAACTTAGGACCCTGCCGACCTCCCCGAACGGCCTTCTTCTTGCCCTTTGTCCAAAGAGCAAGATCATCATCACCCTGAAATGACTCTAACTGATGTTGTCCAGAAGCCTCTGCTACAAGTCTAGTCTCCTCCTGGACTAAGTCATCCCACATCCTCTCCCATGTGGGCATGGCCTCCCTAGCAACAATGCCACGAATGAATGGACCCCATGGTTTGGTAAAGTTGTTTAAGGCTCTCCTCACCATAGAATTTGGGTCCACCACCTCTCCAACGGCTCCAAGCTCGTCTCTAATCTGGGTGTATCGACCAAGGAAAGAAGAGAGAGTTGAGAAAGCCCCTAAGAAAGCCACAAACCTGAGAGAAAGCCCCTAAGAAGGGTACGTGGTTCATGCCTGAGACAGAGCTAGGAACATAGAGATGACCTCCTCCATTCAGAGAGTTGAGAAGAACTCCAGATGATTATCCAGTGGGAAAGGCGATCTGTTGAGTTGGGCATGCCTATGGCTGAGCACAAGATGAACGTGTGAAATCCCAAAGTGTTGGGTGCATCGTCATGTGAACAGAAATGAAGATGATGTGCTAGCCTCCTCTTAGCAACAGAGTTGACGAGAAAATTCCAGATGATTCTCCTGTGTGAGGCAGTGGGAAAGAAGATGTGTAGAGTGGACGTGCATGTGGACGAGCAGAGGTGAACGTGTGTAGATCTGGTTCTTCTATGTAATGCAGTGAGCCACGAATATGACATCCCTATGGATGTGCCCCTAGTAGATGAGCACTAGTGGGTGTATCGGATCCTTTGCTATATGTTGTTCAAGAGTCAGACCTGCCTATAACCCTAATTGTTATGTAAAGGGTACAGGTCGGCCCCACCTTAATGTAATTAATAATAAATGTAAAAGATAATTACTCTAGTTAATATTAATAATAATAATAATAATAATAATTATATTATGAGCTAGTGAGATCGGCCCTATTGTGCCAATAGACACTTCTGTTGACAGGCTTAGGTTAGTATAAGTAAAGGTAAAATCCCCATTGTGGAATCATATCCTTCATGTGAGTTTGGAAATTTCAGCAAGTACATTTACTTGGGAGAAGTGTGCACCTCTCTTGGGCGCTAGTCTTCTAGGGTTTGAGTACCCTCTTGTGTGCTAGGTCTTTCTTAGTGGTGAAGGTCTTTCTCTTGAAGAATATAGCAAAGGATTTGAATGGGTTTTCTTCCCTTGTTGAGAAGGGTTTCCCAGGATACTTCTTGTGTTCTTGTGCATGGTGTTTCTTCTTGTGATTTTGGTTGCTGCAACATTATTGTCTATGGTTAAGTTAAATGATAAAATGGAATTGTTATCCCCGTTTTCTAGGGATAACTAGGAGATCATGTCTCGAGGCCCACAGGTCCTAGACATGGAGTACCGAGAGTAGGATTGACCTAAGCATGGCCCTAGAGGGCCCATCTTTCTTCTCCTTCATCAGACTTGTCCTATCAGCAACAGCAGCATCCATCACCTTCGGCTTGGACTTGTATCAGAAAAGACTCTTGCTCCATGAGGTAATTGGTCCAGGTATCATGGTATGTGTCATATTTGATCATCACAACCTTTAGATATATGCATCAAATTCCTTTTATTTCTGACGACTGCTTGGATCTTACATTAACTCACTTGACCATGGTTGGGGGGATTGACAGGGTACTCTAGCAAGCTTGTACCCATAGGTTTTGGTTTGCCACTGGTGGATTTTGAAGGGCCATCGTCCGCTCCCATCATATCATCACTCTTACATCTTATCTCCCACTCATCCGCCCCATTCCCCTAGTCCCGACATTAGGATGATCTGTTTGTGGGGTTACACCTTATCTCGTGGGAAGAAGGGGCTAAAGGCCTAGAGGGTAAAAGCAGTTGGTAAAAGATAAAAGCCATAAAAAAATGAAACCTAGAGATGCCTCGCTCAGGGATCCCCGAGAAGGCAATAAAAAGCCTCTCGGCAAGAAATAAGAGGGACCCGAAGAAAAATAACAAAACAAGACCTAGCCAAGAGGATAGGGGGTCTCATCACGAGCCAGCCTATTGTGTTCATAGACACCTAGCAGTATGACATTGCCATTATCTAGTTACCACGCCAGGGCAGTGACCTTTGGTTGCATGGCCAAGGGAATGGGGGTCTCATTACGAGCCAGCCTTATCATCTCTGTGAAAGTGCTTGTGGGTAACACTGTCAGCTCTGGTCACCACGCCAAGGCAGTGTCCTCTAGTTAGTCCTTGAAATAAATAAATAAAAAGCAATAAAGAAAAGAAAGAATAAAGGCAATAAAAGGGCTTGGAAAGAATTTTATCCATGACAGGTACAGCTCACCTTCTACAAAGGCACCCACAGGTAATATCGTATACCCCTATCTTTCACTCTCCCTGTGTGTCTGGACATCCCTCGACCACATCACCTCGTTTTACATGGCTTGGATGATACCCTCTGGAGACTTACCTTTTCTTATGGATGCTGGCCCAATAGGGCATTTTGTCTTTTTCTTCGGCTTTGTATAGTAGGTCATTGTAATGTCTTTGAGCTATTGGATGATATACCAGGGGTTTTATGCATGTATTTGATAAAATTAATGATGAAATGTGATTGACATTGCTATGATCCCTGTGACTAATGAGCCCATGGAGGGCAAATTTTTTGATGTGCAGGACCATGCCCGACGGACAGGTACCAGTTGGACCGGTACACATGGGGAGATGATTAGTTCGGACCTCCATGGGGCTGAAAAGCCCATCAGATGGTTGTTGGGACCCCATCAGGGGCA
>SNQJ01S0177612.1:0-12286 GCA_010110895.2 Picea sitchensis
TGCTCCTAACTTTGTACTTTCAACTATTAAAATCTTACAGAGGAATTTCCTGTGGCAAGGTCACAACACAGGGAAGAAAATAGCGCTTGTCAGCTGGGACAAACTCTATCATCCCAAAGCGCAAGGAGGCCTTGGCTTACGAGATCCTGCCATCATGAATAAAATCCACAGCGCCAAAATATGGTGGTGATGGCTTAAAAATACCAAGGACCTATGGGCACGGTTATGGAGGAAGAAATATGCACCCGACGTAGCAGAAAAAAATATCATACATTGGAATGGAGACACACCAGGGTCTTTAATTTGGGCAACGACTAAGCAGAATAGACAACTTCTCACCCGTCATGCCTTATGGGAAATTAGAAACAGGAAAACAACCCTATTCTGGAAATATTCCTGGCAACAATGGCCAATTCTGGACCACGAGGACTGGGTTGAGCACATCAGCACCCAAGCCACACAGGTGGGCATGACAACAGTAGCAGACTATTGGCTGGATGACCCTCAATATAACACTTGGCGGCACTGGCATCTTTATAGGGAACGCATGAACCTGGATGGTCATGTGGATCTGGGTCCCTACCAAAATGAACTGCTCAAACGAAAAATCCCCAAGCTCACGGGAGACGATATTCTCTGATGGGGATACCGACCAAGAGGCACCTATAGCATACGAGAATATTACCACATCAAGATCCAACCGAACTTGGCATCTACACGGGTTGTCTGGCGCAAGATCTGGAACCTTGGACATTGGCCCAAAATCACCCTCTTCCTCTGGGCGGCTCATGATCCACTCAAGCATACTAACCTAGGACAACCTTTCCAAAAGAGGCTTTGTGGGGCCTTCCATTTGCATACTCTATGGGGAGGCAGCTGAAACCATGAATCACCTCCTCACTTCTTGCACGTACACCGCACAAATTTGGGACCAAAGTGCACTCATCATGCATTACCTGGGATTTTGTTGAGACAACATTATCGACACTATTACAAACTAGAGGGACAAGTGTTTCCATTCTCCCCCTCCTCAATGGTATGTCGGAAATTGCTTCTGGTTTCATCCTCACGGCGGTATGGAAGGGAAAGCAGAAGGCTTTTTAGGAATGTTTTCCTCAGGTAAAGCGACCTTGTTGGAACCAATGTTGCCTCAATATTCTAGAAACTCTTAACCTCCAACCTTGGAACAAAAAAGACCTTGGGCATATACTAACGAAATAATGATAACACTATAATCAAGAGATATGTTGTTGTTCGTATTTAAGAGATAACAATAACATTGTATATCATTGAGCTTATAATTAAATAAAATCAATCATTGTCAGATAGTAATCCAACATTCAATACACATTAAACGTCGTCAGATAGTAATCAAATCCCCTTTGAAATTATAAATCCAACATCAAATGAGTGTTAAAATGCGAGTCTTAACAACAGTGGATTCACTGGCCTTCGGGGTTTAAAAAGAAACAAAAATCATTGATAAGATTATTTTCGATGCTTAAACATGCGTTGACTACGCTGACTACACAATGGTTGAAACGTAGTCTAGAATGAGCTGAACGTAGTCAGATTATATGCTAAATTTCTATTGCTATGGGTCTTATGATTATATGTGAGTTAAGTACAATGAAGGCTCTTAAAGGGGTTGTTGATAGCGTTGTCATAAGAAAAGTGATAACGCTTACATAAAAATGAAATGCAAGTATATAAACAAGCGATAACGTGGAAAAATAATAAACAACAACGCTATCACATTGGAATATAGGTACAGGTCAGAGAGTAAGTTCATGATCTAAAGCATGGCAAGGTTGCAGTCCAATATTAGTAAATCAGTAGTCTATAAATGTATAAACCAAGGGTAAATTCAAAGGGTAAAATCTTCCATTAAAAGGTAATAATTTGCAGAGGAAAGTAGCAGGCTAGATGTGTTAAAATGTAAGGTAAATTCACCTTCAAAATATATTAAATTGTAGAGAGAAAATCGCAGTGGAATGTATTGAAACAAAGTCCCTATATAATAAGAAGCGTGGTCATTAAAACCACAGAGAACTAAGATGAACAACACACATAGGTATCCATTTGCAAGAAGGCGCAAGAAAATCATTCGACCATGAACAATCAACAGGGTTAGAAAGTTGGGAAAAACTATCCTTAGCTCATCATCCACCCACATACAAAACAGGGGCATTAGAATCTATGGGTCTCTATGCAGAATTTGTTAGAGGTCCTATACATACATAGGTAGAACAATATATTGAGGATGTAATAAGGTCCAATATTAATAAGGACTTTCAATAAAATAGAATAAAGTATTGGGATGTAAAGAAGACCTAATAGAGTCTTTTGCTTCTAGAAGGATCTTCCTCTAGATGCTTCTTTAGTATAAATAGGATTCGGTATGAGAACCTAGCTTAGATATTATTGTAATAGAGCTCACCTCAACTGGAGGTTTCCCCTCGAAGAACCGTGGTGTGTATCTGATTCAAAGTGTTATTTACGTTGTTATTCTTATATCATTTTAGGTTTATTGTGGTGAGATGTTACATTATATTGTTGTTATTACGCCATTACTAGCATTTTATTTCGATTCGCATACATTTTATATACGGTATACAAGTGGTATCATAGCACTTTCCTCATCCTCATGGCCCATACTAATAGCCAAGACCTGGAAGCTGGCTTCAACACCTTACAATCTGGTCTCATTGAGACCAACAAAGTGAAACAACTTCAGTGCCAATGTTGACACCATCAATATAACCATGGAGTCCTCAATGGGGAATCAAACAGACCTCACCACCCGGCAGATCAGGTCTTTTTGAACCTACGCACTTAAGCGCATATATCCCCTCTGATAACCCTTCCTCTTCCTCACCTCCACATGCGAAGGTGACCATTCCTCTCATTCCCATACCTTGCAGAACCATCACTTTCCACGTGACCTTCGCCTTCCATGAGTGGATGTGACCAAATTTGATGGCACCAGTTACTTAGTTTAGGTAACCCAAATGGAACATTACTTCTCTTTATCTTTGGCATTCTGAGGATGACTTGTGCAAACTCGTTATGGTGTTCTCCATATAGATCAGAGCGTTGGCAATGGTGGCAATGGAAAAAACTTTCTGTCAAGGGTATATTGGACACACTTTACGGCAAAGATTTATGAGCGCTTTGTGCTGACATGAACCATTTGGGCCGTTTGACAAGATGAAACAAGTAGGAGCAGTGGAAGACTTTATAGCTTCCTTTGAGTGCTTGGCTTTTTGAACAAAGGGCATGAATGATGCCCTTTGTTTTTGAGGATTTTTGTCAGTGACTCAAGGATGAAATTTGGGTATGTCCTCATGGCTCGGCTCGAGAGTTGGGTGGAGGCTACCAAAGATTTAAAGAAGCACAAGGTTGTCTCTTCTCAAAACCATAAACCCCTCCTTTATTCCCTGCGCCCTAAACCGGTAAATCCCACTACTCCCTCTGCTCACTAAAAATCCAAAAACTGACCAGGGGTGAAATATTTGAGCGTAACTCAAAGGCCTTTGTTATAACTATGATGACAAATATTTCCCGGGCCACAAGTTTAAAGAACAAAATATTTTATGGCCTCAGGAGATTTAGGAAGAAGATGAAGAAACTCCCTCTATGTGACCTGAATGTGTAAGGCATCATAGGAAAAAACCATTCATGTTTGAGCAGTTCTGGCTTAGCCACCCATATTTCCAAGAAAAGATCCAGGATTGGTGGAAGGAGGCAGAGGTTACCATGGCTCAGATGTTCAGTTAAACCAAAAGTTAAAAACCTTAAACAAAACAGCATCAAAACACGGAACAAGCAAACCTTTGGCAGCATGCTGACTTAAAAGCGGTTAATGAGGCGGATGAATGATTCAAACTTCGAGATCGGCGCAAGGGTTAGCGGATGGTGAAAACCTAGGAAGAAATAACTACTCAACAATTGGATTGAGAAAAGCCTGAGAAGAGATTCATTGGAAGCAATCGGCGCATCAATGGCTCAAGGAGGGCGCAACACGAGGATTCTTCATAGATCCATCATGCAAAATAAGCCATACCAATAGAATCATGCACCTAATTTCCACCAATGGTGATCCAATTCTTTCCCATGAAGACCTGGAAGCAACTCTGACAGATTATTATAAAGACCTCCTATCACGGAACCTTCTCCAAATCCGGAAGCCACTTAGCCAGGAGTAGCATGGCATGTGCGCCCTGCGTCACGGGGAGAAAAACTTCATTTCTACTTGACCCCATCGCATGTCGAGGGAGTAGATCGAGGGTGATGCAAGACACTCCAAGGCAAGGCACCCGGCACGGGCCCAGTTCACCGTGATTTTTCCATCACTATTGGGTGGTCGGGGGTGAGTGGGAAATTGTGAAGACTCTCGTTCTCTTTGGGCGGATCCTTCAAGCTCTCAGCTTCTTTCCTCCTCTTATTCCCAAGAGGGCTCACCATCCCAAGCGGTCGCGAGACCTGTAGCCCTGCAGCGTCATTATACAAGCTTCTAACAAAGGTGATAGCTTGAAGGCTCAAACCCATTCTGCCTACTATCATCTCCCAGGAACAATCAAGATACATAGAGGGGCGGAACAAATCACAGACGGCGTGTTATTCTAGCTCATGGGGTGATCCACTCTTTGCAGAAAACCAAATTGCGGTGCTACTTAAATTAGATCTTTCTAAAGCCTTTGACCAAGATAAGTTGGGACTATATGAGGTAACTGCTCCTCGCCTTTGGCTTTGACAAACTATGGGTGACGTGGATCTTGAACCTTACCTCTACTACTTTTTCTCTATCCTTATTAATGCGTCCCCTCTGGTCCTTCACCTTCAAGAGGTATTAGACAGGGAGACCCTCTTTCCTCCTTCCTCTTTATTATAATGGAAAAAGGTCTTAGTCGATGCATTCACGCTGCTGTTGCAAACAACACTCTGGCGGGTCTACCATTGCATGGCATCTCCCCTCCTATTGGCATATGGTCGTGGATGATACGCTCTTGATGGGTACCCCAACTATGCGGGAAGCAAACTCCATTCTCGGATCCTCGGACCTTCTCACGAGAAGCCTCGGGTCTAGGCTGCAACAAATACAAATCCTAATCTTTTTTTTCTTTTATCACGCCCCTATTAGTAGCCATATCTCTCATCTTTTAGGTTTCCAAAGAAGCTTCCTTCCGTCCAAATACCTTGGCATCCCTTTGATCGACAATGCCCTTCGGACTCCTTTTGGGAGCATCTGCTCTCTTCTTTTAATAAGAAGCTCTCCTCCTGGACCCTCGGAGTTATGGCTTTCCAGAGTCGTCAGCATTCTCCTACGAAGCGGAGTTCTCCAGGCCCTTCCCACATACATTTTCTCAGTGTTGGCTGCTCCTAAATTTGTACTTTCAACTATTAAAATATTACAGAGGAAATTCCTATGGCAAGGAGTCCGCGACGAGGGAAGAAAATAAAATAGCGCTTGTCAGTTGGGACAAACTCTGTCATCCCAAAGCGCAAGGAGGCCTTGGCTTACGAGATCCAGCCATCATGAACAAAGTCCTCAGTGCCAAAATATGGTGGTGATGGCTTAAAAATCCCAAGGACCTATGGGCACGGTTATGGAGGAAGAAATATGCACCCGACGTAGAAGAAAAAAAATATCATACATTGGAATGGAGACACACCGGGGTCTTTAATTTGGGCAGTGGCTAAGCAGAATAGACAACTTCTCACCCATCATGCCTTATGGGAAATTAGAAACAGGAAAACAACAATATTCTGGAAATATTCCTGGCAACAATGGACAATTATGGACCACGAGGACTGGGCTGAGCACATTAGCACCCAAGCCACACAGGTGGGCATGACAACAGTAGCGGACTATTGGTTGGATGACCCTCAATATAACACTTGGCGGCACTGGCTTGTTGATAGACAGAGCTTGCATCTAAGCGACCATGTGGACTTGGGCCCCTATCAGACCGAGGTGCTCAAACGGAAAATTGCCAAGCTCACTGGAGAGGATATTCTTCGATGGGTATATCGACCAAGGGGCACCTATAGCATACGATAATATTACCACATCAAGATCCAACCGAACTTGGCATCTACATGGGTTGTCTGGCGCAAGATCTGGAACCTCGGACATTGGCCCAAAATCACCCTCTTCATCTGGCTCGTGATCCACTCCAGCATACTAACCTGAGACAACCTTTCCAAAAGAGGCTTTGTGGGACCCTCAGTGTGCATACTTTGTGGGGAGGCATTTGAAACCATGAATCACCTCCTCCGTCCTACCATACACCGCACAAATTTGGGACCAAAGTGCACTCATCATGCATACCTCGGATTGTGTTCGAGACAACATTCTCGACACTATTACAAACTAGAGTGACCAAGTGTTTCATTCTCCCCTCCTCAATCGTATCTGGCAATTTCTTCCTGGTTTCATCCTCTGGCCGGTATGGAAGGAAAGAAATAGAAGGATTTTTAGGGACGTTTTCCTCAGGTGTGACAACTGTTGGAATAGTTGTCGCCTTAATATTCTAGAAACTCTTAACCTCCAACCTTGGAACGAAAAAGACCTAATCAACAATCCCTTAGAAATTATGATCCTTAGGCGGCCACGTTTCCTTTCCCCTCACCCCTCGCCCCTCGCCCCACCCTCACCATCGGTCCCTCCTCTTGGTCTGTACCTTCGGTTGACTTCATCAAACTCCACTTTGATGGAGCCTCCAAAATGATCCAGGAGCTGTGGGTTATGGAGTCGTTTTCCACAATCACCATGGGCACATCATTATTATTAATGAAGGCTCTCTTGGCTATACCATGAACAATGCAGCAGAACTATGGGACCTCACAAGAGGGTTACAATTCTCCACAGAGCACAACTTCACCCGGTGATTGTGAGGGTGACTCCCAGCATCATCATCAATCTCCACCGGTGCACTTTTAAGCAGTAGATCAGAACAAAATTTCACCCAGTTGGAGACACTCGTATGGGCTAAAGACCATCACAAATTTATTGCAACCCAATCAGTGGTCATACACGCTCACATCCCGAAGGAGTGTGAATCCAATTGTTAGCCGGATGAATTAGCTAACAGGGGTCAGCCCAGGATGGGCCAGGAAATCGCTACAAAACTTCCCTCCTCCGGTCACCTATCCTCCGGCAATGTCCATGAGCTGGAAGTGGACAAGCCGGATGGGTGCTAGAGACCAACCACCTAGCGCCTGAGGAGAAGTCGCGGAGGGATCGGCAAAGCGGCCGAGCCATGTGATCGGCTCGTGCCAAAAACTTTCGACTCCCTCTCGCATTAAATGGTCTTTACGTCGATAGCAGGGACATTAACTTGGGCTCCTCCGACCTCTATTTCGCTTGTTGCAATGTCTTCTTCGTTTGTTTGCGTTACCATCCCGCGGCTCTGGCCTGGTTATGTTCGCTTTCTCATGGTGATTGTGACCCCCCTCCTGCTTCAGGCCCTCCCCTTTGGTCTAGAAAACCATTCACACTCACCGTTCCAAACCATGCCGCGACAGCGACGTAGACCGCGAAGGGGTTCTCCATGGCATCCTCAGATTGACTCGGCTGTTGGCCTCTCCTCTGGTTGCCTTCAACTCTCTCACCTCTCCGCTCTTGCTACACGAGATAGCAATTCTCAATTCCTCCATTGCACTTGTCCCCCACTTCGAGTGTTTAGCCATAATTAAAGACATGTTGAGCTCTTCCCTGTGCCATCTCACCGCTCCTTCAACCTCCATGAACTCCATTCCTCCCCTTGCGTCGGGCATTGGTTCCTCAAAATCGCCCATGGGGATGCCATCTCATGTTCGGGCTGCCCAAAACAAGGCACCGACGTCTTCTAACTCAAAGCCGAATTTGCAGTGGCAAGAAAACTTCACCATCCTCTACAACTTGGTCTTGAACTCACGTGGGGGAGTGGAGGTCCTCCATTTTCGGTTACATCTTGTGGATGGGAGACTCTCAACCCTCCTCTAGCTTCTTTCCACTTACCAAGAAGCCTCTCCCGCGGCTTCAAAAGAAGCGCCATCCACAACAAGCGATGATGATAACCTCAGGAATCAGGGTGTAGCAGAGGTCGTTGAGGAGCCAGCTCGGCAGAATGTCAAGGAAGAGGTCATGGCCACTGGTCAGTAGGCACACAATCCATCGAGAGACACCGAGACAACTGCTAACAAGGAAGCGTGCACTGAGGACGACGACATGAAATGGGATACCCGAGGGACACCTGTTGAAGAGGAGCAGTGGCCAGGCTATCTGCCAGAGTATGTGCTAGACTATTCTCCAATTGTCTAACCCCTCAAGGGGTATGCTCTTTTTTAATATTTTCTCCTCTAGTAGCATCTTTGTCATCTCAACTTTGTGTTTTTTAAGACCGGTAATAATTCAGTTGTTAGACTTACCCGGTTGGCTAAACTGGTTTCTCCCTTTGGAGCAGTTCAGTAACTATAATACGGATGTTATTCATTTTTGTACTTATGATCTGGTTTTTTGAAGGCCATTATATGTAAAATTACTTACTTACAAAAAAAGTATCTAACAAAGAGTGAAGGATCAAGATTGAAATGGCCAAGTCCTTTAAGAAAAATAGGATCTTTTGACTGGTTTAGTTGGTCCATTACATCCCTTCCCAACTAGTTATAAGGTTTTATAGTATTCATTTTCCATGAACAAATCCGGTCTAAGTTTCTGATATAACTTGAGGAAGCATAGGTTTAAGGCTTCAACATACAATATGAGACAATGTCACCATGCTAATATGAATGAATGAATGACCAATATAGAAACAAAAAATATGACAACAGATGATGACCACTTTTTCGTTTCTAGTACTAATCTATCTAACAGTGCCATTGGTATTGAAGTGTGTTGCAAGAAAATAATTACTTGTTTTGTAGTTGTGCAACAAAAAAATACACAAATGGAATATTCAACTTAAATATAGCTCACATAAGGTAAAAGCATTTTGCAAAGAAAATAGCTTAGAGGAGTTAAAATCATTTCACAAAAGTATTGACCTGAATGAAGGGGTTGTTAAAAAGACTGGTTGTTCGAATCTCAACTTATAATTCCAAAACATATTATATAAATGAAACAATTATACAGGGATGGGATATCTATACTCTAGAATTGGCTATGGAAATCATATGGAAACATTGAAATTATAATGAAGTTAGAAGACGACCTGTAAGGAAACAAATTTGTTTTGAAATACTGGTGGGCATATCAGATACATTCCTCTTCTTTTATAAGAATGTAATATAACTTATTTTAGATCCTAATTATCATTAACAAAATTAGATTGTACTTTAATTCCCAATATTTCGGTTTCTTACTTCCTTTAGGCTTCTTTATTGGCTTATTCATAATTTTTCTATTTTATTTGGCAGAAGTGGATCATTGTAAGTCCATATGCATAGCAACAAAACAATGAATGATCATCAAAGGAGTTGAAACAACAAAAAATATGATGAACTAGATAGATAACATAATGTTAAAAGACAACCTATGCATGAATAAAAATGAATTATGCTGCACTTCATTCTAGTAAAACTACTAAAAAGGACACATGGAAAAATTGAATTAAAAAATTAATCAGTAGTGTTAATTCTAAATTCTATAGGGTCGAGAATTATGTATTATTCCAATCAATGATATCTTAGGCATCAAAGAGATTCCTTTGTGATCAAATAGGTGTGGGCAGCTTTAGCAGCCTTGTTTTTGTCCTTTATCCTCGCCAATAGGAGAATTACAATTTGAAGATGCCATTTCTGCTAACAATTGCAGCATGATCAACAGTTGGTGTTTGGAAGTAGACTCCCTTGTGAAAATATTTCTGCATGAATTTCCATTTTTTGTTTTGTGGTTGTGGTAGTGGTTTGGGTTCTTTCTCAACCACTCGCTCTACTCTTCCTCCATCATCTTCTAACCTTTTCAATCTCCTTCTCCACCAAATTCACACTAAAATTCCTTTTCAATCTCCTTCTCCAACAAATTTACAGTAAAATGTAAGGGGGTTCCTAAAGTCACCAGTCTAATCGTTCTACATTTTGGTCTTGTTAAAGTGATATTTTTTGAAAATATTTGCTCAAAATCCGACTGAAATTGTTGTATTTGCAAATTTGAGTGGTTATTCTATGTAATCTGAGAGGAGTGCTTAGGGGGTTTTTCATGGCGTTGAATCCATTTCCACATTTAAAAGTGCAATTTAAACAGAGAAAATTGTCATTTCATGCACATTTGTGTCGTCAGATTCAAACGAAAAAGGAAAAAATGTAGAGCGATTAGACAGCAGCCCTTAGAATCACCCATGGTGGAAAGATTTGTTTCTTTGAATACATTATTGCTCCAAAGCAAGTATGACCCAATGTCGTAATGGGAGATGTGTGATGTAGGCATGACTGTTGAATTCCTCACCAAGGAAGATTATCTCAGACCTGCTACACATTGATTTCAGGATGTCCATGGAGGTTATGGGTGCTAATGTTCTGCAACAAATTTTTGGAGTGCAATCAGTGGATGATATTCCTGACCTGTTTCTGTTGCAGGAATATGGGATGACCTTTCCATAAAACTTAGTGAAGTTGTCAATGAAATTAGGTGTCAAAGGTGTTCAAACTTATGGTTACGAGTGTGTAAAAAGACATATAACTTCAATCAAGAGGCTATTGAGGTCATACGACTTGGATTCGGTTTGAGCCTGAGCTGCATTACACATATGAGACTTGAAAGCCAGTTTGAGCCCGAGCTGCATTACGCATATGAGTGCATAGTGGTTGATATTTTTTTTCCTTGTGAATTATCCCACATGCGTAAAGAATGTAGTATTTAAAGGATATTTATTACAAAGTATTTACACTTATTAGTGACGATTAACATGAAGTTCAATCTATATCCTTCCAACCATCTCCGTTGTGATTGATTTGGGTAATGTTTCGATTTTATTTTTAAATAGTTCGAATCGTTTCAAACCTTTTTTCAATATTTTTTATTTTTGAATTCGAATTGTCCACAGCCTTTTTTAATAGAATTTCGTCAATATTTTTTATTTTTAGATGAAAAATACAAGACTATTTTGAATGAAATAATACAAGACTAAGAAAAGAAGAATGTGGGATTAATTGTTCACAAAAAAAATTCAATATAAGTTTAGCGATATCTTTATTTTGAATGGAATAATACAATAGTAAGAAAATAAGAATGAGAATGAGACTAATATAAAAACAAAGATAACATCAAATTGAAGATAAGAGGGGGTGGGCGTATCATCCTTCAAAAGGAAGACATGATTTTATTATGAAATCTTGTTTTTTTTTAATAATTGATTGTAATCTCTAATATATAACCTTTAAAAGTTTTTTAAAAGACGTTTTTAGAGGATACACGTAGTGTATTTTGTTATATATGTAATTTTATTCAAAGAAAGTGGAGCTTTTTTCCTTCACAATGTGAGCTTAGTTTTTGTAAGAATAAGAGGTAAGAGTTAGTTAGATTTTTTAAAAGTGAGTAATGGTATTGAGATTGAACTATTTTGTCTCTCTTATAATCTTTTGTTTTTGGGACTATTCTTTTGATGTTTGGTTTCTTTTCACATATTTTATGCTAGATATTGGATATAACTTTAAGTTAATGGCAGATTTTTTCATTTTGTGTTGATTTATTTTTAATTGTTTGACATGAAATGGGTTCTTTTAATCTTTTGTTTTTGGGACTATTCTTTTGATGTTTGGTTTCTTTTCACATATTTTATGCTAGATATTGGATATAACTTTCGTTAATGTGTAAGATTTCTTCATTTTTTGTGTTGATTTATTTTTAACTGTTTGACATGAAATGGGTTCTTTTTTCGGTAATTGAAGCTATCTTTATGCAAGTGGAGAAGGTCATGTTTATGTTGCCTCAATGATTGGAGAGTATTCTGCATTTCCAATGGGATATACCACTTGAGGTTGGCGTCGATTATGATAGGTAGACTATTCTCTCATTTTCTGTTCTTTGCCACCTCTTTCATGTCAACTGTTTTTTTCAGTTACTGTTTTACCGGGATTAGTTTAGGTTGCATAGTAGAAAATATGCATTTTAATTTACAAAATTATAAATAAAAACTCTAAACCATGGACCAGGCCGCAACTGGTAAACAATAAACTAGTAGCCATCGCTGGGATAGAATCTGGACGAGTTCTCTACTCCAAACAAAGTGAATTCTAATTGGGACATCCCTTCAAGGTGAACCCCTAATGTTGACAGAGTCAAATGCCCTTTGTCAACATTAGG
>SNQJ01S0177613.1:5256-19789 GCA_010110895.2 Picea sitchensis
AGTATTTTATCCTCCTAAATGGAAAGAGGTACCTTGTTGGGGTGACAGTGACATGGCTACTTCCGTGTTACGCCAATCTAGGCCTACTTGCCTTTAGGCTTTGGGCAAGTACAAATTGTGCGATAACAATATGCATACCATTGCCATGCAATGATATTGTTATTGGTTTGCAATGGTATTGGTATTGGTATGGTATGGTATTGGCATTGGTATTGGTATGGCATGGTATGGTATGGTATTGGTATGGTATTGGTATTGGTATTGGTATTGGTATGCAATGGTATTGATATGCAATGGTATTGGCGATGGTATTGGTATTGGTATTGCAATGCATAAGGGTATTGACAATACATATTGGTATTGGTAATGCATATTGATATTGGTATTGGTATTGGTGTGGTATTGGTATGGTATTGGTATGCATATCATTGCCAATGCATACCATTTCCATGCAATGTTATGCAATGGTATTGGTATTGGTATGCAATGGTATGGTATTGGTATTGATATGGTATGGGATTGGTATTGGTATTGGTATGGCATGGTATGGTATGGTATTGGTATTGGTATGGTATATGTATTGATGTTGGTATAGTATGATATGGTATTGGTATTGGTATGGTATAGTATGGTATTGGTATTGGTATCGCTATGTTATGGTATGGTATTGGTATTGGTATGGTATAATATGATATTGGTATTGGTATGGTATTGGTATGGTATAGTATGATATTGATATCGGTATGGCATTGATATGCATATCATTTCCATGCAATGGTATTGGTATGCAATGATATTGGTATTGGTATGCAATGGTATGGTATTGGTGTGGTATTGGTATTGGCATGGTATGGTATGGTAAGGTATGGTATTGGTGTGCAATGGTATTGGTATTGGTATGCAATGGTATTGGAGATAGTATTGGTATTGTATAGTATTGGTATGGTATTGGTATTGGTATTGGTATTGGTATGGTATTAGTATTGGTATTGGTAATGCATGTTGGTATTGGTATTGGATTTGGTAATGCATATTGGTATGGTATTGGTATTGGTATGCATATCATTGCCAATGCATAGCAGTGGTATTGGTATGGTATGGTATTGGTATTGGTATGCATATCATTGACAATGCATTCCATTGCCATGCAATGGTATGCAATGGCATTGGTATTGGTATGCAATGGTATGGTATTGGTATTGGTATGCAATGGTATGGTATTGGTATTGGCATTGTCATTGGTATGGTATGGTATTGGTATTGGTATGGTATGGTATTGGTATTGGTATTGGTATGGTATTGGCATGCATATCATTGCCAATGGTATTGGTATTGGTATGGTATGGTATGGTATGGTATTGGTATTGGTATTGGTATGCATATCATTGTCAATGCATACCATTGCCATGCAACGGTATTGGTATGGTATTGGTATTGGTATGGCATGGTATGGTATGGTATTGGTATGATATTGGTATTGGTATGGTATAGTATGGTATTAATATTGGTATGGTATTGGTATGCATACCATTGTCGTGCAATGGTATGCAATGGTATTGGTATTGGTATGCAATGGTATGGTATTAGTATGGTATTGGTATTGGTATTGTTATTGGTATGCAATGGTATGGTATTGGTATTGGTATGTTATTGGCATGGTATGGTATGGTATTGTATTAGTATGGTATTGGTATGGTATGGTATGGTATGGTATTGGTATTGGTATGGTATTGGTGTGGTATTGGTATGCATATCATTGCCAATGCATACCATTGCCATGCAATGGTATTGGTATGGTATGGTATTGGTATGCATATCATTGCCAATGCATACCATTGTCATGCAATGGTATTGGTATTGGTATGGTATGGGATTGGTATTGGTATTAGTATGGCATGGTATGGTATGGTATGGTATTGGTATTGGTATTGGTATGGTATTGGTATGGTATTGGTATGGTATAGTATGGTATTGGTATGGTATTGGTATGGTATAGTATGGTATTGGTATTGGTATGGTATAATATGGTATTGATATTGGTATGGTATTGGTATTGGTATGATATTGGTATGCATGTCATCGCCATGCAATGGTATCGGTATTGGTATCCAATAGTATGCTATTGGTATTGGTATCCAATGGTATGATATTGGTATTGTTATTGGTATGCAATGGTATGGTATTGGTATTGGTATTAGTATGATATTGGTATGGTATTGTATTGGTATGGTATTGGAATGGTATGGTATGGTATTGGTATGGTATTGATATTGGTATTGGTATTCTTTGGATTTGCAAGAGAGAATGTAGCACAATGGAAATGTTATGTGGAACTTTATCTCATATTCATGTAAGGATTAGGGATGATGAATATAGTTTGGTTTTGTCCAAGAATCTTGTTCTAAGATAATAGATTGCAAAGCTATGGTACAAAACTATGTTATGTAATGTAGAACAAGACAAAATCATTGTGGTGGAAGCCCCTTTGGAATATTAGAGCTCTTATGAAGACACGTGTTTATATGTGGCCGGTGTTGAGAGACAAGTTACTTCTTTGAGATCATTTGCAAAGGAGAAGTAACCAAGGGCTTGGCATGTGTTCACTTAGTAAGATGGATGATAAAGTTATCACCCATCTATTAGTGAAATGCACCTATGTTAGAGAAGGTCCAAGGGAGAGAAGGCCCTATGAATGTTGGATGAGAATCCAACTTATCCAAATAGTAGGCAAATATAAATAAATTAAACAGAAGGGGCAAAGCCCTGCTAGGCAAACTATGTTTATTATTAGGAGCCACAAAACAAGAGCTAGTATTTCCAAAATTCATAAATTGCAAGGAACATTCCACAAGTTCCTAATATTCAAAGGAAATAAAGGACAAGGATGCCCAAACGGGGAGCCATGGACAAAAACTAGGGAAAAAACAAGTCAAGGGATCCTTCAGTATTATTGATGCCCCGTTCTCCATCCATATTACAAAGTCAATCCACTTTTTATTTTGTAACATTTCTTTTTCAAAATGTGTTGGATGTTGACCATATTTGTCCTCCTGTCAAAACATGACACATGGACTAGTTAAACTAATAAATATGTAATCATTTACTTTTTTCTAGGAAAAATAAAAACATTTCACATAATAAATATACTTACAAAGGTACAGATCAAGGCTTGTAAACCTTTTTCGCCACTATGATGTGTGGCTTGGAGTTTTGCAAGCCTAGCTTTGGAGGCTTTGTCCTTAAACATACACTAAGTCAATTGAACTATGCATAAATAAAATATAAAAATCGTTTAAGAAATTTGATATAATATTATAAACAAATTGAAATACCTAGATACTCTCCTCACCGGACTTCCTCTGTGCATCCGACTTCTCATACGATTTTACAAGTTCTTTCCATACTTTTATACTGACATCAATTGGCCTTTTTTTTAGCCTCAGCTCGAGTAGAGTTTTTTTATCTTCTTTGTTTGGTTGCATCTAAATCTCTTACAATTCTGACACATTTGTCTTTTCACCTTTTTTACTGACCAACCAAATTCTGAATCCATGTCATGAATTACAGCTTTATTGATGCAACCCCCCTACTCCCTCGTAGGGCTGCGCGACCTCCCGGTCTTGGATCCTCCTATTCTCGAGTCGAAAGACTCTCTGAAACCTTAAAGTTCCCCTTCTGTATCTAGACACAGGCCCCCTCGGCTTCTTGGTGCAGGTCTGACAACAAACCGCGACCTTCCCCCTTCCGCTCTGTGCGAAAACTCAGAGTGTCGGTGTTAGCTCCCTTTTAGATAAGCCCTCACTTGATGTAACCTGGGGCTATGACCATGTGATTGCAGGCGCGGTCACGAGCGGTCTGAAGTTAAGCCAACCTTGGACCTGAAATGCTTCTCCAACCTACACGTGTCCTCCAGATGAAACCACGGTTCAAATTGCAGCTTGCCTTCGATTCTTTATCCTCCTCGCAACTTTTGTCCCGACAAAGACACGGGATCTTCGATCTCATGATCTCGACGATAATGTCCAAATTGATGTTCAGATCTGCGCCCTCCTTATCTACGGACCAGATCAGTTCTCCCTAAATCAACGGTCAAGGTTCTCTTCACAATTTCGGACTCCGGGAGTTTGAAATCTCAAACTCAACTTCCTTCCGTGCTCCAACCTTCTGGAACTGGCGATCTACGGACACCTGTCCCATAATCAACGGTCCTACCTTCACCTAGGTGTTTTATCTTTCAAACTAGGTCAACGGTCCAACGACCCCTTCTCGATCGATGGTTGAGATTTCCTCCGGGCTCTGGACTTCTGAGATCTCAAATCTCGAAACCTTTTCCTTCTCCTCAAATACGCAAAATCCTGCCGCATGTCCTCTTAGATCAGACGGCCTAGGATTTCTTTGGGTGTTCACTCGAAACACTCGGGTCTTCGCCACGTGTCCCTTCTGGATCTGATGGTCTAGAATCTCCTTTCGCGAATCGGGATTTCGCGACTTGCAGCTTCCAAGTCACAATTTCCTTCACATCCCCGACTTCCGAAATTTCGATATTTCGGGGCGCTCCAAATCTAACGGCTCGCGCTCCTCTGGATCTAAAAATCCAGATCTCGTCATGATTTCGCGTATTGAGAAGTCGAAAGACTCTTCACCTCCATTCTCCCGATCCCCAAAATGTTGAAATTCTCCCTGGACAGTCAACGGTCCAGACCTCTTCTCAATCGGTGACTAGGATCTTTTCGCGATTTTGCGTTTCATGAGTTTCAAAATTTTTCCCTTTGACTTCTTTGAGTCACGGATTAGCGAAATAATGATCGTTTGCCACGCGTCCATTCCGATGGATGGTTCTGATGATGTCGGGACTTCACGACTTTGCAAAACCCTCTCTCCTATGCATTCAAAGAGTTAAAACTCATGCACATTCCTTTGGATCCAACGGTTGTCGGTCCATGCGCTCAGATATGATGGCTGAGATCTGATTCCCCTGTTCTCATTCCTCCTCTACCTGAACGTAGATCTAACGGTCCAAGTTCTTCTCCACAACTGATCGATCGGTTACTGTCGCTCTTCCTCCTGAACTTCTGATATCTCTTCGCCTGGAAGATTTATTTGTTTTCAAAGGTTCCCAACCTTTCTTCTCCCGACGAATCCGCCTTTGGGATTTTGTCAACACTCGTGAAAAGTGTTATCTCTTCTGAGATTCTATCCTTAAAAGGATTTTGATCTCCCATGCACAGCTTGCGTCCTCAGGATTTTGAATAACTCAGTTCAAAGGATTTTCTTGAAAAGAAAATGCTTCTCACCCACCTGGCGTTCTTCTGCGATGGTCCTTCGAAGCTTGTTGGCTTCTTGACATTGTGCACATGTTGCACCTGGTCTGAGTTTCTCTGGTTCTCTCTCTGAACTTCTCTAAGTCAATCCGAGACTCAGTCGATGCACTCCTTGCATTTGAGATGCACACCTTGCATACAAGTATCATAAGAGAAACGATTGAAACTCAACCAACTTCGTCACAAACTCATACAATTGATATCTCGAACAATCATACATGAACGAACTAACTAAATCATACACACATAAATCGACATTCATTCAATCACACATAAGATGAACACAATCCAAGGATTTGAGACAATTTTTGTCTGTTACATTCATTCATGAGAAACAAAAATACATAGTGTTTTTGCTACTCTACTTTGCTCTATTGATCTCTCTATCTTGTCTATCCACTCTAATCTATTACAATGAAATACTGAAAAACTATCTAAGGACCACTCCACGATCTCTCTCGTCCTGTTCTGAAATCTATCATTTCAAATTCAAACCTATTACCTACTCTATCCTATTACAATAACTACTAGTTATTGCCAGATAGAGTCAACACTCCATATCTACAGTTTCTTACAGTCCTTCCAGACTTTTCAAACAAGTTACATTTTTAAAATGTTGTTACAAAAATATCTCAACAACCGATTAAATTCTGAGTTAAATGTTTGATTGAAACTCTGTCATTGTTGAGATGTCATTCGTCCACCTCCACGCGTGCGTTGTTGACTTTGAAGGCGATGCTCCTGCATCATTTATGCAGGTGCATTGGTATCTTTGAGAACGGTAAATGCAGATGGTCTTTGAACCATTAAAGGTATGATTCCTTCAACAAGTTCACAAAAACCTTCTTGACATTTGACATTATGATTTTGTCTGAAACCATGTCATATTCTATCATTGTATCATAGTTCCCAATGCAAGTTCCAAAACATGGTGTGGTGGAAGAAGTTTGGGTCCCAAGAGTGGCGTCGACATTGGAGGTCTCCGCTCTCTGTTCCATATTCTTAGAGGTCATCGTCAATAATTTCCTCCTTTATTTTCTGCTCGATCTAGGAGTGGTTGGCAAATCAATTGATTCCCTTTCACAAGGTTGATTTGCTTGCAATGTTTCAAGGGTCTTAGTGGATCATTTTTCTATGTATTTTGCAAGCGTTTCCAAGTCTACACCATCAAGTTTTTTTACGACCACCATCCCCAATATCGAAGCCAATGTATCTTTCTTCTGGTCAGTCTCATGTCCCTAGATATATAAAATATTTTTTTTGTGTTAAAATTTTCAATAAAAAACAAATAACTAAAAAATAAATAAAAATTAAGACAAATAAAAATCTATAAATTGACAAGGACTTACCTCATTATGGATAGAATTTGCTTCCTTCCCTCTACTTGACATTTTAAGAAAGCTAGGGCAAATATCTTCTGTCACAATTTGGGCAAATGGACTTGGTCACTATTTTTGAAGGTGCTTATTTCTTCTCCCTTCTTCCTGGTCTTTTTTTTCCTATTCTAACAAGGATAAGAAAATGTCAAACTCAACTTTATATTATAGTGTTATTTCAAATACAAATTGTTAAGATAACTCTCCCATGATTGGTTTTTGCTAATATTGCAATATATTAGACCATAAAACATGAGGAAATCTATAAATCAAGAGGTCGAATTGTGAAATTTGATATTTTTTTATTTGAAAATCTTAGTTCGCCCTAAGAAACACCCAAATCATGTTGGAGTCCAAATCTAGTTTGAAAATGAGATGGTATGGTCACACCCTATCTCCCTTCGCCCTAGAAAACACCCAAATCGTGCTGGAGTCCAATTGTAGTTTGAAATTGAATTGGTATGGTCACAACCTATCTCCTCTCGCCCTAAGAAACACCCAAATCATGTTGGAGTCGAAATGTAGCAGGAAATTCACTTGGATTGGTCGCATTCTATCTCCATTCGCCCTAGCAAACATCCAATTTGTGTTGGAGTCGAATGTAGCAGGGAATTCAGTTGGACTGGTCGCACTCTTTCTCCATTCGCCCTAACAAACACCCAATTCATGTTTTTGTAATTCTTCCCCTCCAAAATGACATTTTCGTCCCCTTGCCCTCGAGGTTTTTTGTTTTTTAGGTTTGACATATGAGTTGGCACCATCTACGCCTACTTTAGCACTGATTTAGCTCCTAAATGTAATCTTCCATGGGCGACTTAGTGGGCGCAAAAAACACCAGGGAATGCACCTAAAATATGGTCAGAACACTTCCATTTGCACCTAAATGGTGATCTAAAATGATGGTTGTAGTTACATGAGGTATTGGTATTGGTTGTAGTAAACCCCTTATTCTACCTTGCAACAACCCATCCTCGTTATGAACCCATTCCTTCTAACCTTAAGGCTTCCTCTCCTTTGAACTCTTTGATTGTCGACCACTCAGGTGGCCAGTCTTCCAACCTATATACTTCACTACTAGATTGGAATCATCTAGACGAGGAGGCACCCATTCCACTTCTAGTGGACCATTTCCTACTATACCTAAGGAGACTAGAAGTATATTCCACACTCTAAGGAGACTAGAAGTATACCCACTTCAAATTCTAAGACTGTGACCTTCAACTTGGACAACCTTTTTTCACCATGTTTTCCTTCCTCCAACCCTTTCTAATCGGGGTCATTGTTAAGAACCTTTGTGTTCATCAATGTATAGTTAATGAGAGAGTCTATCCCTATATTGTGATGGTTGTTTGGTAGTGCTTGGGGTCTCCCACCCATGTTACAATGACACCCTATTTGCAAACCTTTTATGATCAACCATGTGAGTCAATAGGAATTGTACCTAATCTTTCCATTCAATTAGGTGATAAGATCGTCTTAGTAGATGAATAAATTTTTATCACCCTTATTGACTTCAACCTTATTCTTAGGTGCAATTATGTGTATGCCACGAAAGTTATGGCATATTTTCTCTATCATGCAATGAAATTTCGAAATGAAGGAAACTAGTAGAGGAATACAAGTGGTGTAGACTCAACTTAGTGAGTAAGGTAGGGAGTGGTGAAGGTGATTGAATTAATGTTTGAATGTCCCGACTACATAATGTGGTGTTTGATCCCAAGCTAATTTTGACTTGTGGCCCTATTTTCCCTAACTTATTAGATGATAATGGATTTGATTGGCGTGCTAAAAATTATTGTCATTGTTGTGTAACAAGATCTAGAGGAGAGACCATGGAAAGAGGACGTGGACGATGTAGACCTACTAAATCGCAGAGAGGAAAGTGGGTGGAAGAGGACATGACAATGAAATCTGCAAATACAATAAAGGTAAGAATAAAAAGAAACCTCAACCAAAGGGGGAAGGTCTTTATGAATTCACAAATGCTACAACATAGAAGAGATAAAGTCATTTTTTTCCATGTGGCCTTTGAGCTCAAACTTATTGGTTGAAAATGCACAAGAATGGTGATTAAATGTGAATCTACGATCAAGGGAAAAGTTTAAAAATTAGGATGGCCATGTGGGATAGGGATGTTGGATACTTTTCTTGTTGAAAATTTGGCTCGATATAAATACTTAGGGTCGTAAAATTGTTTTTTTTTTCAACTCCAAAACATGATATCAATATGTCAAAAATGTGACTAAGATGAGGGTTTTTGTTGCATAACATATTCGTTGAAATAATATAATTGGTGTACTAAACATTATTGACTATGTTGTGTATTACATGAGTCAGATGAGGCCATGGCAATAGATTGTGTCATATCAAACGAGGACACATCGGATGATGCAGGACATCGGGTACTCTAATTTTGATTTAACTTAGGAAAAATTAATCCGATGGCATTTTGTGAAACGTCCATGTTTTTCAGCAAATTATTAAATTTTACAGTGTATTATCCAATCTTGTCATAAATTAATGCATGTTGTTGATTATTTTAGATGGAGATTGGAGTAAATGTAGAGCTTGATCATTCAACTAGCAAAAGAAAAAGATATGTACGTGGACATGGACCTAAAACTGTTAAATAACGTAGAGAACAGTGGGTGGAAGAGGATGTGACAATGGATCCTACAGACACAACAAATGATTGCTCTAAACAATAGGTTGGTTTGGACTATAGTACATGGGATGAATACTTTGAGAAAATTGTTGTTTGTGGCTGTTATGCATATCGCGGAAAGAAACAATTCAAATGAGCAATTGTACAAAGACATTACATAGATGATGAGCTTCCAGTGTGTAGTATGCCTCCTACAACCGATTCAAATCCAATTGGAATTGTAGTAAGGAATTTTACAATTTGATATAAATAATATGTATACTTCTTTTAAACATTGTTTTATATTATTTAAATAATTAATTTTTTTCTCAATGAATACTTGCATGATAAAGTTCTTGGTTTAAAGTTTCCTGAATCATCGACTTCTAGCCTAGAGGGCGATGATCATTTATCAGATGATACATCTAACAAAATTATGTGCACATATACCAACTCTAAAGATGAGGATTTGATGAAAACAAGTAACAAAACAAGAACCACTTTAAAGATGCATAATTTGATTAAAGACAAGAGGAAGGTGGACTACATACCCTATGAGAATGAATGTGATGGAGATGATGACTTTCCCCTGAGTTTGAGATCAATTTACAAAGAGACATTTGATCGTTGATTATATTGTGATTGGCCCAATGATCAACAACTACCTAGAGTGTATGAGGTGTTTCAATTTTGGGGATACATCTAGATGATACGACCTTCCAATATTCATGCAGCAAACCTAGGCCTCTTTATTGTCCAAAATGTCCATGTAGGATCTAAAGATAGAAACAATTCACAACAAACCACTGGGAGATTAATGCCATATTATGTTCCATCATATTACAATGGTGAATGGAGAAGGCTAGCAGAATATAAGCCTGGCATGTCAGCATATGGTCTAAATTCGAATATGTATACACATCGTCTCCAATTGGAAAGTGGAAAATAAATTAATAGAGGTCATCTTATGTATATAGATGGACGTGCATACACACACAAAAATATTGCAGGTTTTATAAATAATAGTAAGGGAAGGGACCCTAATGTAAGACAGAATTGTCAATTTGTTGAAGTTATAAATGATAAAGATGGAGATATGGAAAGAGAGGTTGATAGATTGATAATGGTTGAGGCTATTATGGACCTTACCATTGGGGACGAGTTATTGATTAATTGTCCCTTCTTAAAACACACTCTTGCACGAAAGAAAAGGGAAGAACTAGGTCTCCCTAAGGATGTTCATAAGGGCAGAAAACCAAAGAATAATCAATGAGTGTGGATTGACATTTTATACACTATGTTGTCAAAATTGTGTTTTATTTTAAATTATTGTATAAAAGAAGTAKTATATAAAATAATACTCCGCTATTCAATTGATGTATATATGTTCATACATTCTATATTCTGATTGGTTAAGACAATATATTTGATTATATTTCTTTGAAATTTATACAATTATGATTTATCCAATTATTGTCAAACATTAAATAATGCTTGTGTATGTTGATAGGTAGAAGACATTGATGATACACCTACTAATACCCAAGATCAAACTGGGTTATTAAGATTTGGACAGGATGATCCAAACCATACCAGGGCGAAAAGAGCAACATTGAAGAGAATACTACCAGCTGATAAGTTTGAAGAGCTGATGAGATTAGCATACAATGATGACATGCCACATAGCTTTAATGATGATGATTGTGATAGTGAAAATGTAGTGCATGAAGAAGGATTGAATGGAATGCTTACATGTTTCTTTGGGGATGGAAACAATGATGACGATAATGATCATATGATTGACAATAACGATGATAGTAGGGTTAATTACCACCAACGTAACCTTGATGATAACAACCTGAAAGACTCAATCAAGCAAGCTGCGAAGACACCTGTGTTCAGATCTGGTGCAAGTAGAACCTCAAAACTTGCATGCACATTGATATTATTAGAAATCAAATCACTGTTTGGTTGGTCAGACAAAGGATTAACTACCCTACTGAAGTGAATTGAAATGTATTTCTTACTTTGCATTGTCAATTGGTGTACGTGATTCATAAACATTCATCAACTTCGTTTATATTTCTTTAAGGGGATGTTATAAAACATATATTGTATATAAACAATAGTAGTATAGATTGGCATATCAAACATGTTCATTATAAGTCAAACATTTAATTGATTTAATCTCTTGCAATCTTACAGGGCACTAAAAACTAAAATATTCCCCTAAGAGAATGTGTTGCCATCAACTTCCAGAGAAGCACGTCATTTGTTGGATGAGTTGGGGATTGAATATAAGCAAATTCGTTCATGTAAAAATGATTGCATTTTATACAGAGATGAATATCAAAACAAGGTAGAATGTTTTGTATGCAAAGAGAAGAGATATTGTACAGATGTACAAGGTCCTACAGTTCCAAAAAAGGTTTTACGTCACATGCCAATTATACCTAGACTTCAACGAATGTTTCATTGCAAGTCACTTGCACAATTGATGGATTGGCATGCAAAGAACATGAGTAAAGATGGATTCATGTGGATTTCGTCTGACTCCAAAGCAATGAAACACATAGAAGAAAAATGGCCAAGTAAATTCAAAGATGAACCATGTAGTATTAGGTTTGGTCTTGCAATTGATGGAGTGTGCATTCTCTTTCCTCAGCTCAAATTATAGTGTTTGGCCAGTCGGATTGATAGTATACAATATTCCCCCATGGATGAGTGTTAGAAAGGAGCACCTTATGTTGACTCTCATTGTTCCATGAAAACATCAAGTTAAAAATGTGGATGTTTATATTGTGCCTTTTATTGTTGAGATGCAACTACTATGGAAAGGCATAAGAATGTATGACATGTCACATCCTCCATTAAATAGGTCCTTCATGTTGTATGGTGTGCTATGTTGGACTATTCATGATTTCCCAGGACTTGGTGTTTGTTCTGGTAAGATAAAATATTTATGTATTCACACTCATAATTTATTTTCATCCCAACTTTCATACTTACTTTTATATTATTATTATGATGCTATTAACATTACTTATTGAATTGCAGGGCTTCAAACAAAGGGGATATTTGCATGTCCAAGATGTGCAGATCAATTTCAAGGGAGCTATTCTAAAGATCTACATAAATTTATTTACGCAAACAACAGGGTTTTCCTACCAACAGGTCATAAGTTTAGAAATCGTCTAAAGAATCAATTTGATGGAAATGTTGAAAATAGAGGCCCTCCCATGATTATGGGTCCAGGTGATTGGCTTAAGAAGTATGAAGATGTTGAATTGAAAGCTTGGGAGGATATTTTTTATTGGGGTGATTCAATTGAAGAACCAAAACAAGTTGTAGTTAATATGCCAGAAGGAATGTAAAGGAAATCCATATTTTATGATCTCCCTTACTGGAAGGATCTATTAATATCTCACATATTAGATCCTATGCACATCTTCAAAAATGTCCGAGATTCTATATTTCGACATATATCAGGCAAAGAGAAGGACAACTTGTCTTCAAGGAGAGATATTTCTCTTTCACGTACCAAATTTGATAGAAGACATTTGTGGCCAAACAGGGAAAATAAAACATATGCATAAGCTCCATGGATTTTGAAAAAAAATGAGCTAGACCAACTAAAAAATGTCATTTGTTCAATAAGGACACCTACTGGCTATGGGTCATCATTGGATACATATTTTATAGTTGATGGACATATCATAGGATTTAAAACACGTGATTTTCATAATTTTATGAAGGTATTATATATCATCATTTAAGTTTAACTGGTAACATTGATTTAGTACTAAATATATTTTGATATTTTGTTGTGTGAGAAAAATTACTAATGACCTTTGATGAATGTGTTTGATAGCATATCATGCCATTGGCAATTGGGGGGGAATTCATGTCTTGTCGTTGACTTAAGGAATGCCATAAGTCGATTGTCATCATTTACAAGGTATGTGGTATGAAATGTTCATGTGGGAGAGACATAGAGATATTATATTCCATTTTATTTTTTCACTAAAGGTTCATACTAATTTACTATTCTTATATTAGGCGGGTAACCTCCAAGGAGATCCATGAATGTGAAGTACCAAAATGGAAGAAGGAAATTGCATAAATTATATGTGTATTTGAGAAGGACCTCCCTACAAGTTTCATGGACCTACAAGTCCATTTACTTATACACCTAGTCGATGACATTGAATTGGTGGGTGTAGTATCAACGAGGTGAATGTTTTTCTTTGAGAGGTATATGAAAGCTCTAAAAAGATATGTCCGACAAAAGGCATATCCAAAGGGTTGTATGGTTGAAGGGTATGTATTGAATGAAGCATTTTTCTTCCTATGTGAATTCCTTGATAAGGATTTTGAAGATGGACCACGCTTATGGGATGAAGAACGAGCATTAGATATTATTGATGGAGAAAAAACACAATCTAATGGTGTTCAAGTAGAAACTAGTAACTAAATTCATGATCATTAATGCAGTTGTTTTCCTTGCAATCATTAATTTGCTTTGTAATTTATTTGTCAAATTAACTACATAACATTTGGAGTTTGAAACAAACATGTTGACATGTAATAGGTGTAGACGAAAGTGCAATACTCAACAAGTTCATTATGTACCACGTGGGCTCTATGAACAAATGGATTGATTTGTATGATAAAAAGAGAGAAGAAGTGTTAGAAGCAAGGAGACAATTTAAGAGATCCAACCCAAGGAACACTCCACTTCCCAGTGATCTGCTTGGGGAATGGGGCAAAGATTACACTCTAGAATGGGCTACTGAACAAATTCAAAATCAAATAGAAGATGCATGTATAGATTCAAACATAATAGAAGATGAAATCAACATGTGTAGAGGATGTGAAAGAAAGATACAGTTGGAATTTTACAAAATATTGTTTCCTTACAATTTTGACACTATTAACTCTTTTAATATTCGTCATTATATTTGTTTTCACTGAAATAAATGGCCTTTCACAAGTGAGGAAATATCCTGCAATGTGGGCATATGGACAACATTATCATGTAGAAAGTGTAGATGTAAAGAGGCGATCCTTTGATTGTGGCATCATGGTTGATTTCAAGCAATCCAGTCGAGCAAGCTCAAAAGATAAGAATATTATTGAAGGGAATCTACAATATGTTGGAAAAATCCAAGAAATTATTGAGTTGGATTACC
>SNQJ01S0177615.1:0-19788 GCA_010110895.2 Picea sitchensis
TCGAGGAGAAGTAGCCGATATCACCATTGTAAGTGACTTTTGTGAGGTTAATAGAAAGAATTACTTTTCCCATCCCGCCATATTAGGTGTTAAATGCTCAATTTGGTTTATATTTTTGCAACCTATAACCCACTAATTCATATATGAGATGCATGTTCGTAGTTCTTTGTTTTTATGTTTGTGAATGCAGGTTAGATTTGGGAGGAGACTTGCATTCAAGGAGAAACCAAATGCAAAAGGATCAACATCAAGCGAGGATTTCAAGGTAGAGTTACCGAATCCTTTTATCCTTGTGTTTTATGCATGAATGTGGGGTGTATGTTGGGATAATAGTAAAAAGTAGGAGACTTTCAAAGGTTATTTTCTGCATGCATTACTAAACCCTTAGTGCTATTCCATAGGTGGATTTCCCACCCACAACATCATCGGGTCTGCATTTATTAATTTCAAATCCCGAGGTTCAAACCTCATGGCCTTGCCACTTCTTGCATTCTTTCTTTTTCTTTGGGTAGTTGCCATGGTGCTGGTATATGTTAATTTCAAGCACGCAAAAATAATGGTAATACTCTCTCTACGAAGAAAATAAGGACGATGAACTTTGTAGAAACTGCAATAAAAGGTAGCATAGGAATATTTGTGTGACAAAAAAATCAGTAACAGACAATTCAGTGCAATGAAAAATTTGGTGCAGTAGTAAAGTGCGATGGAAACATTCGGCACAGTGGGAAAACTTGGCATGGAAAGAAAGTGTGATGGAAAAATTTCAGCGCAGTGGAAACTCGACACGACAATAGATAATTCAGAAGGAAGAAGGCTTACTGTGAGAATAAACAACTCGTTCCACAAAGCTATCTTGCAACGAACTCCAAAAATACTTTTAAGCAATGGCTGGAAACAATGGAGGAGGTGCAACAAAATCAAAACAATAGACTTACAATACGATTGACAACAAATATCTTTTATGCAACAAAGGGCTCTAGAGCTTGATGAAAAAACTATGGACAACGCACAAATTTTGAAAGTGATGGAGAATCATGAAGGGTGACCAATATTTATGCTTGAACGAATAAGGAATGGAATCATGGAAGAGGATGGTAAATCCATGGCGACAAGAAGTTCAAAATTAGGTTGAATATTTTTGCAACAAACTCGTGCAAAAGGTACACTTTTGAAGTGTGAAAAGTACAAATGATAGGAGTGCCATGATTGTTCACTTTTCTGACTTCATGATTAGGTAATGATTCTCACAATAAATTTTGAGATGACATTTATCCTAGCCACTTGACTCGACTTTGGTACCTAAATTCCCCTTTTTTGACATGACTCGATATTTCAAAAGATAAATCCTTACAATTCAAACATGACTAATTCTTACACCCTTTTCCCTACTCTTATCCAAAGTACTTACTCAATTTTTCAAACCATCCCTTAGTTTTTCACTGACCTCATGAACTTTGACACACCAACCGCGACTTATTTAGGAAAAAATTGTTTTTTCAAATAAATAAGACATGACTCTAAAACATTGGATGAAACTGTGACTCTAACTATAAAAAACATGGTGCTAACAAGGTCAACTCAATCAGGTGGCACTACTGGTGTGATATCTTCTAGAAATTTAGAAAGGACCTGTTGGAAATATGGATAGACTTGAGAAAACTTGTTTGAAATGGCTGCAACAATGGATTCGACCTAGACAAACAAATTTTTCTTAATTGTTGTGGTAGTAGTGGCTTCAGTGAAAACCTCACAGAAGGATTTTGTTTGTTGTGTGAGAGATTGATTGGCTTATTTATATTTTGTGATACTATATTCCAGCTGATCAGTCGAGGCTCGAATATAGTGAAAAATATGTGGTGTATCCCATGTGGACAATTCTCCACTGATGGAAATAGAATCCCAAGGTCGTCGTGAAGAAAGTGACTGACCACTTGTGAGAGAGTGCTTTGAAAAAATTAGGGTACCAACACTCTTTGGTGTAGGTGAGTGCACTCTGAGACTCCACAAAATATAATTGGTGACCTATGGTAGAAGTATTTTCAACACCTCTATCTTCTCTGAGCATAGCTCCAAGATAGCTCATCGTTGTTGAGGATTCTGTAGCAAAGGAATAATTTGTTCCTTGATAGAGGTAGTTCTCTGCACTAACTGAGTATCATCCTGGGCGACGAACGGGTCCTGTGGAGGGTCCTCATCCATCAGAACATTAGGTTCAATCCCTTTCTCCGGTTGTAGCTAACTTACTATCTCGAGAGTCGAGTGTTGGGGGACTAGAAGTTTCGACATCTGGGGAGAAGTGGAAGGGAGTGGAATAATAGTTGTAGTGAGTTGAGTAGTAGGTTCGACCGCAAGTGTATTGAACTGAGTATGGGGTGGGGATACTAGAGGTGTGTGCACAACTATGGTGGATTTATTGTTCTAGGGAAGCTTGGCTTCCTCAACAATAGTGGAAGGTTGGAGTTGTTCAAGAGGGTGATCAAGGATATGGATGATGGGGGTGGTGGATGGGGAAGGGACTAAGATAAAAATTTTCATGTGAAGGGACTAGAGGGGGGGTGGTATGCACAAAAAGTGGGGCAATGCGACTTTGTAGTGGGATGGAGGAAAGTGGGGTATCCTTAGTGATGAAAGTATCATCGAAATATTGCGATGGGGATTTGGTATGGAACTTCTTTCAAGGAAAAACATAAACTAGGACATCCTACAATTTCTTACTTGAGATCATGGCATCGTCAGGAATGGAAGCGAATGGAATATAAAGTAGGCCATTGAGAAATGATTCCTCTTCGACTTCCTCTGTCTCATCCTATGAACTGGTAGATGTATGAGTCCTCTCACTCCCTCTAGGGATGACATCCTATGTATCTATTGGAATGAACCTTTTTGCAATGAAGAGCATCAAAGAAGAGCAACCAATCCTCTTATTTTAAATAGTAAAACCATACCATAAGGTGACTTCTTTATCAAGCCCAACTTCATCCAAGTAAAATTTTAATGGCTGCGTATGAAAAAAAGAGATGGGTCCACACCTAAAGGTCGCACAAATGTATGATACTGGATCATGTTGAACCATATATTATGGGTATACTTATTGAGTAGCGCCTATGGAATTTGGGGCTTTTGTGTTACACCAATGAGATCATCATACCATTGTGTGAAGGCATCATTATGAGTGGCCTCGTTGGTAGATGAAAGACAAAACTTCCATGTGTCAAAGAGCTTGTTGATGCGACCATTTGTATTTTGAGAAATGTTGCACCCCCATTGTGGTTTCCAATTCCACATGGTGAAGGTGACGAGCAAGGTATCCATAGATAAAATATCATGGTTGGTCATGTGCATTCACACAATCTTGGAACAGTCTGGTGAGAAAATATTTGCACCAATTCATAGGGGCACCAATCTTACTAAATTCCTCCACGACAATGGTGTCCAAAGTACACTCTCCCTTTTTTTACTTAAGCATCACTTTCCCCACAATCCATAGCGTGCCACTTCTTTGGTAGTACCAAAAACCGGTAGGATGCATAGACACAAAAAAGTAGAATCCTGCAGAGGGTTGTAATTGGGCTTCCACTTCCACTGGAAGTCACCGTCAGACAATGTAGTGAAATCCATGAAATCATTGGTATCCATGTGGGGAATTCAACAACATCAGTAAAATTGGGGTCAACCAACCTGGTTTTTTTTACCTTTCCATGCAGATTTCCTTGAACAATGATCCATGGATCAATGAAATCCACTGGAACAATGGTTCAGATGGCCCCTCGACCAGGTGTATGAACCATTGGAACAAGTCGATGGTGGTAAGAAAATAATACAAGGTGTTGTAGGTGAATCCCCCTGTAGACAAGTGGATTCCCTCTTGGTCTCTAGACTCCTAAGGCCAAGACAGAAAAGTGCTTAACATGGACACTCATATCCTTTTAGATATAATCAAGATATGTTTGTCCCTGCAAAGTCCAGGCTGAGCTTCGATCCTAAGCTCCCTGATAGGTCCTGTAGAACAAACAAAGATATAATGGACTTCCTACTCTACTGATATTATCTCAAATATAGATCCATCTACTGCAGACAAACTCATATGGAACGAACATAAGTTTGAAAGAAACAGGACAAGCATTGATTATTAATGAGAACAAGTAAAAGTACTTACAATCCTTTGATGAAGGTGCAACAGCTTCTTCCAACCATATGGTCAAGGCGAGTTGTGCTAATTTGACAGCTCCATACTCATGGATTTCCGCAACTATAAAAGGAACAATACAGTGCATTTGGAGCTTGACCAGATGTTTCTGATACTTTCTATCACCTTGCACAAATGACTTGTGATTTATGTGTCGGTCATGTCACACCTTTTGTCAGGATTCCTCCATAGTCAGATGAAAATATTCTAGGAACCTAGCTTCCTCAAGTTCCAAAAATTCCTCCACCCATGCAACAATGGATTCATCCTTGGTCATATTGGTAGCTTATGAAATGAATAGAGTTAGGGTAAGAAACTCAACTGGCACAACTACTTCTTTTCCATCTACCAGTTGGAATGGGGTGTACCATTTAATCACTTCGTGGTAGTCCTATATGCCCATAACACAATTGGAACTCACTCATCCTAATCATCCCTATTTGCACAAAAAACCATACACTGTCCAAGATTTTATCAAATGCTTCCACTGGTTCATTATCTTGCGAATGATAAGGAATACTCTTATGATGTTGAATAAAAGATTCTCTGGTAAGGGTTACTATAGTTTCAATGAGAAAGTGGGATCCTTGGTCACTAATAAAGATGTGAGGAAAACCAAACCAAGTAATAACATTATAAAAAATAAAGTGTGTTGTGGTGGTCGTAGAAAAATCCCGAACAATCTCTGCTTCATCCCAGTGAGTTAGGTAGTCAGTTTCATATATTATGTATCTAGCCTTGGAATTCTTAGCTACATGATTTATTGGACCAATGAAATGAATAGCCCATTTTTCAAAATCTTGTAGTGCGTGAACATGGTGCAGAGGAAAATCATCACGATGAGATGGTTTTCCCACTCTCTGACATACATCACATACCCAAGCATATTCCTTGACATATTTAAATACTGTAGAACACCATAGTTGTGCCTGTAATATTTTTTTGGTAGTTTCTTGTCTTCCAACGTGTCCTCCCGCAACTCCACTGTGACATTCCCATAGAATATTAGGTTGTTCATGGTCAAGAACACATCGCTGCAAGATATTATCCAATCCCAATTTGTAGAGTTGGCCCACAATCAATTGAGAATCTGCTATCCAAACCACTAGGTGACTCTTTTGTTTTGCAAAATATCCTGTTGGCATAGTACCATTAGTAAAATGTATGGAAATTTTCGCCAAATAATCAAGAATGTCCTCAATACAGAACAAATCCTCATTTGGGAGATATTCATCTACCATTTCACCACTTTCTCTAGATTCTAGGTGAGACAAGTGATATGGCCCAACATTTAACTTGCCCAGCTTAATAAGGACCTCAAAAGAGAATGCATAAAATAATAGAAACCACCTACAAATGAAACCTTCTAACACAATTTTGTTCACCAAATACTTCAAAGTAGAATGGTCAGTAAAAAACTTAAAATGACTTCCAAGTAAATAATTCCAAAACTTTTGTAAAGCATACACCATAGCCAAACATTCCCTTTTAGTTGTGGTGTAATTGCATTAAACTTGCGAAAGTTTACAACTGGAAAAGTATATAGGATGGTCCATGTTTCCTTCCCATGGTTGCGCAAGAATGGCACCGAGAAAAATGTCAGAGGCATCAATATGGACATGGAATTGAACTTTCTAGTTAGGATAAATCAAAATGGGTGCAATGCTCAATTTCTATTTGAGCAGGTTGAATGCTTTATCACAATCCTAAGTCTAATGAAACCCTTCAGATTTCTTTAGAAGTTGTTCCAAAGGTCTCTTTATGCTCGTGTAATCCCTGATAAATATAAATTAATAACCAGTATGGCCTAGTGTCATTCACAACTACTTGATAGTGGTAGGAGGAATCATATTGAGAATAATTGCAATTCTTGCAGGATTGACTAGCACTCCTTCCCGAAAAACAATATGCCCTAAAAAATTTCCAAATGGTACACATAAAATACATCTTCGCATATTAAAGGAAATCTTTAACTGTCTACAATGGTCCAACATCAAGCATAATATCACAATATTCTCTTTAATTATGTTGTATATAGTCCAATCTTTCAGGTATACCTCAAGAAACTGATGAATGAAATCACAGAATGATGTGATCACGATCCAAGAAAATACCATTGGGGCATTCTTAAGCTCGAAAGGCATAATGATGTAGGAAAATGATCCCCACTTAGTAGTAAAAGTAGTCTTATTCTTATCTTCCTTGACGATTCAAACCTGATGATATCCAAAGAACCCATATTTAAAGCAATATTCCTCATTTCCTACTACTTGATCTAGTACCTCATCTCTAAAGGGGGTAGGAAAGGGTTCATGTACACAAGCAGTGTTCAAGTGTCTATAGTATACACAAAATTGTATATCATCCATACTTTTCTTGGTTTGTATCATGAAATGAATGATCCATTCAGCCTTATCGACAAGGAAAATCAACCCAGTTGTGAGAATCCTTTCAATATCCTTTTTCACTTTCTCTTTAACTCGAGGATTTGGCTGATATCGCCTATACTTGACTAGTATTGATTCAGGATTTAACTATATCCTCATATCCCTTAAATCTCCCTTAATGACTTTTAGTTCTGATAAATTTGTAGGGAACAAATCCTCATATTCCCGCAACAGATCCTGTATCTCTTTCGCGGTTTGTTCATCCCAATAGTCTCCAATGGAGGCTAGCTTAGGATGCTCATCAGTTCCTATATTGACTTTCTGCAACTTCAAGGGTTTGGTATAGGAACTATTGACATCATATAGGATAATATATTTAACCTCCCTAGTGCCTTTGAATTCCTGAGAATAAGAAGTCTTGACAGAACTGTCATTGAAGGATTTCCCAACAAGCTATTTGGCATCGATCTTCCTCATGTATATACCAAGAAGCTAGAATCTGTCCCAGGGAATGAATAATCTAATGTACCCACAATTGAGAAGGTAGTTTTACAACTTCCCATACCTAAATACAATGTGCTACATGTTCCCTTGGATTTGAAATCCCATCATATAATTCCAAATATGACTGGTCCAGATTCAACGAATTAAGTTGCAAAGGGGGAATAAAGTGATGATGAATGGAACACTTTTATTCTTCCTAGGAAGATAAAGTACCCTTATGAGTGACCCACCATCTAAATGAAGAGGATCATAACACAACATCTAATACAATAAGTCTTTGTTCTGGTGCAACTTTAGACTCTATGTCAACCAAAACACTATCCAAATATAAAGTGCCATTGTACACAGGGTGTTCTCTAACCTCAAATCCAATCCACCTAGACACTCTAATAGTAGCACAACATCGTGAGAATTTATCATATATTCCCCGTTTCTAGTTGTCAAACACTACCTCTAAATCTTCCTCTGCATACTGAATACTGCACCAACGTATCGAGCCATTTGCAGTTGGGTTAATACAACCTTCGTTCTTTCTTGCAGTCATAGCAAAGAGATGATATGGGGTATCCTATTCCATATTCCCGCTCTACCAGATCCATATAGCAGGGACCCTGATATGGTTCTAATGGTTGGGTTACCTTCATACCATCCGCTTGAAAAGACATGATTTCTTTCTTAAGGTTGATAACAACAAAATTCTCAAAAGCCTAATCAATGCCCAATAAAGATAGGTATGGGTCCTTTTCCCCCATGATTTTGATAACCTCAAATTCGACCATTGTATTCACTCCATATAAGTACACTTCAACATTCTTCAACCTCCCAATAGGGTAGATAAGATATTTATTGGCCATCCGCAATTGAATGGGTGAATAGACCAACTTGGGTTTACCCATGGCTTTCCAAGTTTTATTTGGTGGGATGTTGACATTAGAACCTAAATATAACATAACATCATTAATTAATAATCGATGATGTGAATATTTAGTATAAATTCCCATCTGGATATCTTCTTACTTCTTTGTATTCTTCCTATATGCATTTCAGGAAGATGAGAAACAATCACCTCTTCTGGGTTCATTTCAATCTCTAAAATCCCCTTGAGCTTGTTCCACAATTCCCTAGTGATTTGTTCGGCATACAAAATATCATAAAGTAATAAAAACCATAATTCAATAGTCTATTTGGGTCTCACTAGAGGATCTTTCTATACCACACAATGCTTCACACATTTAGGTTGAGGCTCATGGATTGATTCTGCAGGTATTGGTATTGTAGGATTAGAAACCCATTGAAATATATCAATAAACTCCTTAAAGAACTGTTTTTGTGCAAGGGGGTCATATATCACATATTTTGGCACCACCTTATAGGTATTACTTTGATCCAGGTGGATATTGGTGGCCACCCACCTATTCCAACTGACTCCTCTTGTTCGTTTTTTGTTCAGTATGTTCTTCTGTACTTCTTTGTAATTGTGGGTTCTACACTTATGGGGTTGTCTGAATCCCCACACATCCTCCAGATGGATGTTGGTGGCTTCTCTCATAATCCAACTGGCTTATTTTGTATGTTTTCATGTCAACACATATTGTGGTACTTCTAGGGTCATTTTGGGGCCCTAAACATTGTTTTTTTCGCTCGCCACAACAAAACTATATATGAAGTCAGAATTTGATGGAGAAATGTGTATCTCTTTGAAATACCTTTCCAACGGTATATCATGTGCTTAAAACGAATGTTGTATGCAAAAGCTACGACCCTCGGAAGTTGAGGTACCAACTTACACATACTTAACCATAGGGGCCCACATGACTTTTGGCGTTTCACCTTCTAGGGTTAGGTTTTTGAATGTCTAGGATTTTGGCATTCACAAGTAATATAAAAAAGGCCTCTAGAGCCTCATTGTAATCCATTCTGCTCAAACAGATGCATGTAGCATCCACATCTCTTCTCAAAGATAGCTACTACCATTCGAGCAAGTGTTTCAGTTCTGTAGTTTTACAGTTTCAACCTATTTCATTATTCAATAGAAGATATTGTTCACTGGATATCTGTGTTATTCTTCATATCTCTGTGTTTATTTTATTCAGTCTGTTAATAATTTTGTTCCAATCCTAAATCTAGATCAGTGGTATTAGAGTGGTCTGCTCTTCATTTATTTTTCTTCGTGAATGTCCATGAAAAGATTTAGGTACTAGAAGTTGGGACTTGAACCAATCGAGCCATTGTAATATCGGCCATGCCAAGCCATAAAACAACCCATGGGGGATGAAAATAAAGATTATGGACCAATAGATCCTATTAAAATGTTGCTCGAGGAAGCCCCTGTGCAACAAAGGAATGAAATGATGAACAACTTTCTGCAAATCCTTCGACGACTTCCCATAGGAGAAACATATTCATCAAGTGACCATGCAACCCCCTTCAAGGTACATGTAAATTTTGATATTCCATTATTTGAAGGACTGATAGATGTGGATGTTGTAGATAAATGGTTGAATCTACTCGAAGGGTATTTTTTGGTCCACAATTTTTTTGATAGGGAAAATATCACTTTTTCACTCCTCAAGGTTGTTCCCCATGTTAAAGACTTGTGGGATACTTACTCTAAGAAAAGGACTGTAGAGGAATCTGCAATGTTTGTGGTGGCCCCTACATGGGATTCCTTCTGGGATGCCATTAAATAAAAATACTACCCTGTTGGAAGCTACGAGGATCAATACACTAGATGGACCACCCTACGTCAATAAAGGGACCAGGCAGTACCATATTTCACCAATATTTTCCATACCCTGTGCACCAAATTGGGTCATCTGGTGCTTAAATACCGCGATTGTTTACATATATACATTCAAAAATAAATGGAATTTCTGGACATCACCTCATTGGGCATGGCTTATAAATATGCGGTCAAGATCGAGTATAAATTTAAGCGTAAAAGGAAATAATTTGGATATGCAAACCCGTCATAGCTAAAGCAGGGAAAAGGCAGCCCCAACCCACACAACAAGGGACCAAGTCAAGATGGACGCCCTTAGGAAAACTAGTCCAAGCCACAAAAACAAGAAGAGCAATGAAAATCTGAAGAAGGACATGGGTAAATGGTGTGAGTACCATAAAATCCCTTGGAAAAACACCGAATAATGTTGCTCCAAGTTGTCACTCATGGATGAATTGAAGGCTTATGAGTCAGAGACTGAATTTGATTCTGAATCAAATCCTGAAGGAGGGAAGCATATTATCGATGTTGAACCCAGTTCCATTATTTCTACCACCAAAGTCCGACCAAGAGAACCAGAAGAAGAAGAGGAAGGAGAACACCTCTTTCACTCACAAATGTGGGTAAAGGGAGCTCCGCTTCATTTAATTGTCGATAGTAGGAGTCAAAAGAACCTGATTTCAACAGAGGTCATCAAGCGGCTGGACCTGCCAAGGAAGAGATCTCCGTGTCAGCCAGTAGTGTCGTCTGCTCTATGACATCAATCCTTTCAAATATGAGGTATCGTGTGATATTGATCCCCTTGATCCTTGTGATGTTCTTTTAGGACAACCATATTTATGGAAGCATCATGATGTGTATGAGTCTAGACCCCACAGTGTTATTATTACTTTGGGTAGACAATTTTATAGGATACCAAAGGTAGTGTCGCCTACTACTATCTATTTAATCTCTGCTAAGAAATGTAGTAATTTCAGCTCATAGACTGGGAGGTTTTTCTTCTTTGTGATCCATCATCATAGTAAGCAGAAGGTCACAGACATATCCGTGGCCTCTAAATAGAGCCTCTATTTGCAGTAGAAGAAAGCAGATGGGATTGTGGAAGACTACAGAGACATATTCTCCTCACCTACAGGGGTACCAAAACACTTCCAAGTCAAGCATCCGATTGATTTAACCCCCAATGTGCCTCTACCTAATGGACTAGTCTATCATTGCTTGCTAATAGAAAATGATGAAATTAAGCGACAAATACAAGAGCTGCTTCAAAAGGGGAACATCAAACCCAAGTCCTCCCCTTGCGGAAGCCCGATTGTAATGGTACAGAAGAAGGACGTGACATGGAGACTCTGCATTGATTACAGAGCCTTAAAAAAAATCACAATCAAGAACCGATACGCCATTCCCAGGATTGATGACCTTCTTGACCAACTCAAAGGGGAAAATTTCTTCAGTAACATTGACCTAAAGTATGGCTACTGCTAGGTTCCCATTAAACCAACTGATGTATGGAAGACAACCTTCAAATCTAAAGAAGGTCTATTTGAATGGCTAGTCATGCCCTTTGGCTTAACAAATGCACCAACCACTTTCATGAGGTTGATGGATGATATATTCAAACCCATCACCAACTCCTTTATGGTGGTATATTTGGATGACATCCTCATCTTCAATAGAATGTGGGGGAAGCATATGCGGCATACTCAACAGGTTTTGAGCACTCTGCAGCAGCACAAGCTATATGCCAACTTGGAAAAATGCTCTTTTGGCATGAACAGGGTCCAATACTTGGGCTACATTATTGATGAGCATGGGGTACATGTTGATCTAGCTAAGATCCAATTCATTCATGATTGTCCAGCCCCAACCACACTGACCAAGATTCAGAGCTTCTTAGTACTAGACAGCTTCTACCGACAGTTCATGTTGGGATTATTCCTTATTGCATGGGCCCTCAGCCAGGTGACCAAGGGCGGTGGTAGGGCCAAGTTCATGTGGGGGAAGGAACAAAAATGATCATTTGATGATCTGAAGCATCGCTTGTTCTCAACTCCATTACTCTCCTTTCTCGATCTACAACAACCGTTCGATATTGAGACTGTGTAACACCCCAGGTTTTGAACACCCATTTTAAATAATGTATTGTTATAATGTTGTGAGGCCGAAGTGCCCAAACAATTATTGAAGGGCTATTATCCCCAAGAAATGTAATTTTTTGATCATTAATAATAATAAACACATCATTGGCTGCTAGACGAACAAGGACTAGAGTTATAGGGGGCTATGATTCCACAAGAGAGGGAGCTTGAGGGACTAAGTGTTATTCCCATTTTTCTTATTACCATTTTTGTCTAAGGGAGGGGATTGGTTATGTGAACTTCTTGGGTAAGGGCAGGAGGTTCTTGTTTTCCCCACGAGTTTACTTAAACCCCCCTATGGTCTGATGGGGGGTTGGACTGATGACTTGGTCTTTGATTTCCCATTCACTCACTCATTCTTCCCTCACACACTCCCATGCACGCACTCCCATGCACTTCCTGATCCATTCATAGACCCATCCTCACCTGCGTCTTGGTTGGAAAAGTGAAAGGAAACAAAGCTGCTGAAATGCATTGGCCTAGGGCCCTGTTTTTCTCACAACTATGAATCTTGAGAGTTCCAGCATTGAGATTCTAAGCCAGATCTGCTGGAAGCCTTGGCAGGAAGGAGAAGGACTGCCTGAGGGACTATGTGGCAGAGAAGGGTGGAGCTCCATTCTCCCGAGTGGAACATGTTGGGTAGAAGAGATCTGGGTACTTGGATTGTTGTGGGTGTCGGGAGACCTATGAGATATTGAGAGATGAATGGTTTGGGAACCCAAGTACACTCTGGAACCATCCTTGTGGATTCATAGCATTAGCTCGGGGGTCACACTTCTATTGAGATTTGGAGCAACGGTGTCTATGGTTGGGTGGAATTTTTTTGGTCTGCAGCCAGTCGGTGTCATCTATCATAAAGATAAGTGCTCTCATTCGTGATATCCCTACCTGTGTATTAATGTATTTCCGCTATGTAATTTAATTATCATCTACATGTGTATGAATGTATTTCCACTGTGTATATTTAATTATCATTTAACGTAATCTTTAGATTATGCATTCTTGTTGGATATTGTTGTGCATGTTGTTAAATATGTTATCTTATTCATCCTTAATGACTAAAGAAGGTATCTGTAAGAGAAATAATTCTGAGGGCGAGCTTGCAGGTAGCGTACCCGGCCTGTGGGTGGCTGGGTATGTTACAGTTTGGTATCAAATATTCTGGTTGAAACACCAGGCTAGTATGGGCCGGGTCTGTTGCTCATAATATCATGGTCGATATTGAAATCTGACCGGGAAGTTGAAAATATCAGGAGGAATGGCATTTCCAAAGCTACGCAGGAGACAGAATGTCATAGAACCTTTGTGAGGGTTCGAAGGATTGTGACCGTTCCTTTTTAATTCGGGAGCAATCGCCACCGTAGGATCGGGGAGATCTAGGATTGTTGGATCAGAGGATAGGTAAACAGGGGTTATCCAATAAAAAGGAAGCAAGGTTAAAGGTCACGACCATCGGATCCCCTTGGAGAGAGAGATCAATGGCTAGTAGGCATTGTGGGGAACCGATTTGCACAGAAGATAATTCACAAGGTGGTCCTGCAATCCAAACCATGGTTTCCTTGAGGGGTTAATTGTCAGCATTAGGATAATTGTGGGGAAAAAATTGGGTTACTCCAAACCGTCGATGCATGGCCCCTCCAATTGAAAGGCATGCAGTGATGTGACAGGTTAGAGCTGGAACATCGAAACTCTGAATAGTCAAAGTAGCTGGGGACCGTTGATCCATAAGAGGACATGCGTCAACCGATCATGTGCTCTGGGTGAAAGCACTTTGGGAAAGAGTGAGCGAGGAGAAGTTGAGTTTTGAAACTCCTAAATCCTGGAGAGCCAGAGACCTAAAGTAAGCGACAACTGTCGGATCATCTGAAGTAGATCATGACCATCGATCGCCAAGAGGTTATGTGTCAGCAGATTAGTAACTCCGGAGGAATATGTTCAAGAGGTTTTTTAGTTGAGGTTTGAGACTCCCAAAGCTTGGAGAGTTGGAGAATCAGAGAAAACCTCGACAATCCAATCATCCAAGAAGATCACATCCATTGATCTGCCGAGAGCCATGCATCACCAGATCCATGACTTGGGATAAAATCCAGTGGGTCCAAATAAGTTTGAAATTTGATATCTCCAAAGTCCATAGCCCCGAATAAATCATAGCCATCAGATTGAGGAGGACACATGGAGTAGATCCGTGGACTCCAGGCTAAGAGCCGAAGTGAATCTTGGTCATCCTATCTAGGAGGACACATGGCGACAGATTGGCCAGTTTGGGAATTTAGAGTTCGGGAGAATTGAAAGTGTGCTAGTTTGAAAACTCTCGAAGCCCTGATGCCTGAAGAGACAAAGTGATGAGGCATGATGATGTCACCTGGGATGACATGGACACATGGGATGTGTGCCAAGTGTCAGTAATATTTTGGAATTTGGAACATTTAAAATTCAATTAGAACATGACATGTGTCACCTTCTTGATTGGGCCACATGTCCGCTTCTAGCGTTTCACCACATGGCAAAAGATCGTGCAGTCTGAAAGACTGGGCACCCCAGAAGGGAAAGGCGTGTTATTTTTTTTTGGGTTGAAACTCTTGAAGATCAAAGTATATATCTATTTTTGATTCTATAGGACACGCGTCAAAGGATTGTCGACTTCAGGTGAAAGCACTCTAGGAGAAAATGCAGGAGGGAAGTTTGAAACTTATGAAGCTTGAAGCGTCAAAATGATTCACGGTCATTGATCTGTGGGAGGAAACCTGTCGACAGATAAAGAACTCTGGGTAAATTCCTTCCGGGAGGAGGCAAGCGAGAAAAGTTGAGACTCCCGAAGAACAAAGTCCCAAAGTTGATCTCGATCGTTGATCGCTAGAGAAGACGAGGATCCTTGATCTGGTCCTAGTTGAAAGTCCTAAAGATCTGGACAAGAACTTTTCAGCTAAGCACAGGTTCATGACCATGGTCATATGAAGTTCGAGAGATGAGGAAAGGAGGGCTAAGGGAATATTTGGTTGTCTCTGAGACAAAAAAGTGCTAAGGGAGGATTTAACCGCAGTTTCTAGTCGTGATCACTTAAGGAGGTGGTTTGAAGGAAGCACCTGCACAGGGTAAAACTCTGTGTTAGCCAAGGATAAAAGGACACTGTTATTTTCAGAGAATGGGGATATAATATCCATGAACAAAAACAAGAAAGAGACCTGTAGCATGGTTGGAATTTTTTTTTCCTATCATACACATAATTCTAAAAAAATGGTCGCTTGCACATTTTACAGAATTAGGAGTCTTAAGCGCATCATCTTAGGATGCGTATTGAGGAAATGGAAGAAGGAAAGGGAGCCTCCAGTCATGAAAAGGAGGTTGAAGGCCAAAATACCAGAGTTGGTAATGCAGAGACAGAGTCCAATGGGAACAAGGGAAAAGTAGAGAAATAAACATTAATAGAAACAGTAAGAAGCCTGAGGATGGAAGTGTAGAGCTACAAAGTAGAGAACAAGAGACCGATGAGAGAGAAAATCCATATGAATGCTCAAGTGTTGCAGAGATTAAATCAGTTGCAAAGGMAAATGAAKAAGGGATMAAACTTAAGAAAAGAGGAAGAAGGAAGGTGTCATGAAAGAGGAGATGCTCATGGAAGAGCTAGTTATTCCAAAAGTGCTAGCAAAGCTCATGGACACCACTCAACTCCTTACTCAGGAAGACATTTTTATGCATCAGATAATCCTGTAAGAAGTCCAGAAGTGTCTCCTATCAGACACCAGAGAAGGAAACAAGAGGTATATTGTTTGCAGGGAGAGATGAGGAAGCTCAAGCCACCTTCCTTTGATGGTGAAACAGAAAGGGAATATGATGTTGAAGCATGGTTGCTTGGGCTCCAGATATATTTTTAGTTGCATAACTATTCATCAAACCTGGAAGCCAAGATTTCTAGTCTTCTATAAGGAAAATATCAAGTATGATGAACCCAAGACTTGACCAAGGCCTTCAGGAAGGCTAAATACCTATCTGATCAAGGCTAGGGAAGAGAATCCCTACAGAAATATTGGAAGGACAAGAAGAATGCAAAGTCTGATCAGAGGAGGAAAGGATTCAAACCTCCCTTCAATAGGAATGAGCCAAATAAACATCATCAAGATAAATATGCTAAAGGGGATTTCAAGAAGGAATATTCCTTTGGAAAAAGGGGAAGACCACCAATCCAATGTTGGGGATGTAAAGAAGATCACATGTACAAGGATTTCCCACACAAAAAGGACAGAGTGAATACTTTGCACAACATCCAAGAGGCTACAATAGTCAAATATATGGGAATAATCTATGTAGCTTTAAATGATCGACAAGTAGAGTACCATTCTATTGTGATCGAGGTGGAAGGTAAGATCATAAATCAGCCTATTGCTATTTTGATTGATTAAGGAGAAAGCCATTGTTACATTGATCCTAAGATAGTGGATAGATTACATTTGGAGAAAAGTAAACTTGGAAAAGAATGTTTGGTTCAATTAGCCATTTGAACCAAAAGAAGAATCCATGATATGGTTAGACGTTGTTCCATACGTCTTAATGGTGTGAATACTATTACTGATCTAAATATCATACCATTGGGGTCTTATGATGTTCTGATTGGGATGGATTCATTGGACAAGCATCATGTTGTCCTATATTGTCATAACAAGACATTTACATGTCTTGATGGAAATGGAAAATAGAGCACTGTGAAAGGAGCTCCAAGACCCATCTCTATAAGGGAGATTTTGGCCTTACAGTTGAAAAGATGTTTTAGAAAATGATGTCAACTGTATAACGCTCATGTGGAGGAGCTAGTTGATACAAAGGGGGCAAGCCTCAAAGATTTCTCGGTGCTACAGGAATTTGAAGACGTATTCCAAGAAATACTTGGATTGCCACTAAGAAGGGAGATAGATTTCTCAATTGATTTAGTGCCAGGAGTTTCCCCGGTGTCGAAAACACCCTACAGAATGAGCACACCAGAATTAAAAGAATTACAAATGCAATTGGAAGAATTGTTGAAGAAAGGGTACATACGTCCAAGTGTTGAAGAAAGAGTACTTTTTGTCAAAAAGAAGGATGGAACCTTGAGGCTGTGTATTGACTTCCGAAAGTTGAACAAGTACAGTATAAAGAACAAGTATCTTTTACCCTGAATTGATGACCTCTTTGATCAACTAAGAGGAGCAAAGATATTTTCAAATATTGACTTGAGGGTAGGATACCATCAGGTAAGAATCAAGGAAGAAGACATTCATAAGACAACCTTTAGGACCAGGTATGGGCATTATGAATTTGTAGTGGTGTCGTTTGGACTCACCAATGCACCAACTGTCTTCATGTGCTTAATGAATGGCATATTCAAAAATTATCTGGACAAGTTTGGCATAGTATTCCTGGATGACATACTTGTCTATTCTAAGTTTGAAGCGGAACACGAACATCACTTGAGATTGGTTTTGCAGGTACTGAGGAACATCAGTTGTATGCCAAGTTGAGTAAGTGTTATTTTTATAAAAAGCAGATCCATTACTTGGGACACATTATTTCAGAGCAGAGCATAATAGTAGATCTAGAGAAGATTGAAGCCATTAGAGGATGGCCAAGACCCATAAATGTCTTAGATGTCAGATACTTTATGGGATTATATGGCTACTACAAAAGATTCATAGTAGGTTTATCTAATATTTATCATCCCATCACTTCTTTCCAAAAGAAGGGGACTAAATTTGAATGGACACTCAAGTGTGAAAAGAATTTTAATCTGTTGAAGGAATTACTTACTAGTGCGCTTGTGTTAAAGATTGTTGACCCAAATGAAAGTTTTGTGGTATGTACATATGCTTGCAAGGAAGGACTTGGGGGAGTCTTGTTGGCCCTTAACCAAGTTTTGAATATCCTTGGTCACTTTTTACCCCTTTTTGGGACTTCAACAGGCTGTCGAAGGGAGAGCGGAAGTTGAAGCAGGGATTGCAGGATCTTAGCCCCCTTTTAGGGATTTTTGGGTTTTGGTCTTATGTAATGGGTATGGGGATGTTGGCCCATGGGTTTACCTATGTCTAGGCCCTTTTCTAATGTATAAAGAGATTTCTAGGAAATCTAAGAGGAGACAATACGTGCATATGTGTGATTTTTTGCTAAGTGAAAGTGATAGTTATAAATGCTTTGTGTATGTTGTGTTGGACACAGGCAGAGCTAAGTGCAAGTGGTTGTAAGAAGCTTGTGTAGATTGTAAGAGGAATTTGTGTTGTAACCTATCTCGAGGAATGAGGATCTGGCGGAGTGCGCACAGATCTACTATCCTATGCGGAGTAGGATCATGTGGATTTGTTCATGTAGATGATTGACAAAAGGTAATAAAGAGAAGAAGAATTGGTGAACGTAGCCCCAGGCTGGGGGTGAACCACGTATATCCTGTGTTATGGTTTCTTTGTTCATTATGGTTGTTTTATTGCTCATATGATTTATGCTTAGTACAATACTGTTTGTTTAGATGTATCTGATATGATAGCTTAGTGCTTGGTGATGTGAATGAGTACCAGATCTGTTCTATTTTGATGTACTTAGTACTTGAATGTGTTGGATCTTGTTGAATACTATGTTGCTCTATAATTAGGGTTTATTTGTGTTGTAAACAAAGGCTAGATACTAAGGAATGATAACTGTTAAATGCTTTTTGAAGGTATTGTAATCACATAGTTGTGTCCCAGCTAGGTTGCAGACATCTGAGTCCTACAACCACCCTTTCATCTACCTCGGGTGAGACTTCATCTGCTTTGCAGGTGTTTCTGAAAGGGTCGATAGTTATGGTTTTTTTGGTGCATTGTTGAAGCATTGAACCTTTGATCTACCCTTGTGCCAATAAATGGTTCTATTGTTGGGACCTGAAACTGTGATTGCCAGGAATTGAGGAAAAGAGGAAGCTTTGTGCGTAGATCTATTGCCCTAGTACACAGTACTCTACTTGACTTGCGAAGGTTTGTACTAAGAAAGGAGGCATATCTAAAGAAAAGAGGTAAGATCTGAAAGCTTTGTGCTCTGATAAAGGTAAGAACAGTGAAATTTTTTGATTGAAGAGATAAGATCTGAAAGATTTGTGCTCTGTTAAAGGTAAGATAAGTGGAATTTTTTGTTTCAAAAGTATGGATCTAGGTATGTTTGATAAATTTTGTCCTAGTCTGAAAAATAGAGCACAATTAGAAGAAACAAGATTTGATATTAGTAGATCTAATAGAAATTGTGAAAGATATGTTATTCCTATGCATAGAAAGGATTTTTGGACTAACAAATGGATGTAGGATCCTAGGAAGATTTTTCTGCAGGTTAGCCACCATGATTCTAGTGCACATTACAAGAAAGGATGGGGATCATTTAAGATAAAGAGATTATTAACTCTTTGTTACAGTTAAAGAAGACCAGGACATCTTGCTAAGGAATGCCCTGCTAGAAAACCTAGTTGTCTTTGTTGTAAAGCTATGTACCATGAAGTTATGGATTTCCCTAGAATGATTTATAAGGTTGAAAGAATGAATATGAGACAAGAAAACCCTGAGGAAGACCAAGAAACTGAGACCATGGAAGAACCCCAGAAAGAATTTGAGACTATATTACTATAAATGAAAGAAACCCTGAATGACCACAGAGATATGAACTTATCAGAGATATTCAAAGAAAAAGAGTGCATAGAAACAATAATAGGAGACTTTGACATAGACTGTGTTCTGGATGAGGAAACACAAGTGAATATCATGACAGAAAGAACCTGGGAAATTTTGGGAAATCTTGCTATGATTCCTTCATTGGGAGGAATAGGATTATTTAGAGGAAATTTGATAACCCTATGTGGAAGACTTACCCAGA
>SNQJ01S0177616.1:3081-22869 GCA_010110895.2 Picea sitchensis
TTTGCGTTACTAGGGCCTTGTTGTAGATGCTTCTGGATTTCAGGAAAAATCTATAGTAATACAACATTCAAATATACCTACTCATCCTGGAATCTCGTAAGCCTCTCATTATCTACCTTCATGATTCTAACGATGGCCATCATATTTGGAGGGGTATCTCTATCCCTCTAACCATCATATTCCTCATATTTGAAATGTGATGTGTCTTCCATGTTGCACTGCACCATTCACCTCTTATTTCCTTTCAATACGTCCTACATGTTAAAACAACAACCCTTGTTATAAATTACTTTGGAATTTTAAAACACGCATGCCAGGCATCATCAAAATTTTCTAAAGAAATTTTTAATCAACCTTGGTGTCCCATTCAAGCCTAGAGTTTGAACACCACTCTGATACCACTATGTGACACACCTGACCCTCTAACTCTTACTTGGACTGGTGGGATGTAAATATTTCCTCTTCATCAACTTAGTTCGCCTTTGGGAATGAAATCTATAAATGGATTCTACTCTTTGAGATATTTCTGATGATTATAATCATGTCCAAATTCAAGCCCTATATCTAAAGTTGTATTCGATCCCTCTATCGAAAGTTGTATCCTCAAATACAACTCACCGCCATGTGGAATCCACATAAATTCTTGTCACTCGTTTCATCCAAGGTGGCACTGACGAAGTACCTGCCACCTGGCTCATCGAATCAATAGTTCCAATCTCTCGGGACCTTTCTTCATTGTCGTTGGGGTTCTTTCTATCTCACAGAGACATAAGTCACCCATGTCCTCAAGTTCTCATGAAAAACTATGATGAGTCAAGTCTCTAGATTCAATGGCTCTCGAACCTTGACACCTAACAACTCTGATCATGTTGGTGCCTTTAACTCACTCAAAATTTAACACTTGTCCCTTGAAACTCTTCTAAGGAAATCAAGTGGGACCAATGGAAATATATGACTGACATTCTGTCTCACCCATTCACTGATCAATTACTCTCGCCAAACCTTGTAAAGGTCTTCATCATTGTCGTCGAAGCACACTCACTTCGACTTCGAGGTCTACTCTCGACCACCTAGTCCCGACAATCACTTTTATCAGATATGGTGGTGATCACAATACCCCCATCAATGGTCAATATCTAACATCCAGGTTCTATCTAGGTGATGGCTAACATTCTTGGCCTCTTTCCTCCTGGCTTGTCCAACTAACATCCAATGGTTATGATCTTCCCTAAATTTATTCAACATATCTATGGCTACCATGTTATTTCATTGTCATTGACTCATTGTTACATAATTTTCCTCAATACTACCGACTACTCTCCTTCAGAAAAAACTAAGATCGACGTCGACAACCCAAATTATTCCCTTTTAGCCTTTTTCAAATAAACGACTCCTATACTCTCTAGTCTTCCTTCATAAAAATGGATATTGTATATCCAACGATGAAGATGGATCCTCTGATAGATCTAAGTCCTATGGACCCTTTTCATCATCATCGAAGTTCCTCACTCCAATTATTCATCTCTTTCAAGGACCATGATATCGACGAACGACTCAGACAAACTTGCTGCAACGAATCTATGAATAATATTCATTCTAACTCAAAAAAAAGTTCTTCATCAGGAACACAGTTTGACTCAAGACTTAGTCAATTCTGGGTTCTAGTAGGCCAACACCGTAAGGTTTTCCATATCTTCAAGGGTTCATAAAGTGCTCTAAAACCACTGAGTTCCTTATAACTTCATCGAAGGTGAAGTTATTTCATATCTTTCAATATTTCCACTTAAGGATAGGAGGTTCTAACAGGACTTGCGACTTCTTACTCTACACATAAATTCACATAGGTTGGGGTACTCCCGTCATATCCCAAACAAAATTTTGTCCATATCTTGCAAACTTTCCTTTCAAATTGCCAGACCTTCAAGGATATGCAACACCACACATTGCTCACTTGAACTCATGTATTCAGAAGATTAAATAGTGGAAATAAAAGCATACATTCCATTTTACTCAGAACTTTCAATCCATGCATATCATATATTTTCACATTCAACAATAAATCCATAATCAGTTTATTCACAATACTGAACACTCTTCATATAGATAAAGTTAAACACTTATCTGCTAAATATTTCCATCCAATCGAATGAGAGAGAACACCTTTCCTCCCAACCTTAGGCCATACTGCAGAGAACCTTCCTATAGTACGCCACCTACGATCTAAGCCATGATATAACAAGGGAATGATTCAGTTGGTCTTCAATTTTTGATGATCCAAGAAGGTTACTCTCCTTCTTCCACTGAAAACAACAAAATTTCCCCCCTTCCCACTGATCTCGAGGCTTCTACAGGTTTATCAGGTAGTTTATAAATTGTATTTCCTCGTCACAAGGGAGTTCCTTCTCTTATATACATTCCCTTGACGACCTCCCTTTACTAGTATCGGTTTCTGTCCATAAAGTACCAAGTTGTGGCACTTTATAGATCCTATCTATATCTGAGTCTTCTTTGTTTCAGGGTGATCATCATCAAATTGAACGAGATTCCTATTTTCTTCAAGGAAATCCCTCCACTTTCTTCTTATCTTCGATCTGTGCCAATAAACATATTTGTTCGTTGCACCCTTATCATGTGAGCTTGTCGCTCCAAATCTTTCTCAGAGTATTCTCCTATATGCACGACATGCTCCTTTCCACTGCTTGTTGTTCTCTCTTCTCTTTCTATGTCTGCGCCTATTGGTTTCTCTCTCGATACCAGTCTTTTGGTGATGTTTTTGACCTTTGGTCTCTCCTCCAATCCTTGGAATTTCCATGGATTCTATCAGAAACGACCTGCTATTTGAAGTTTGAATTTCCAAAGGGGAAAATCCATGGTGTCCTATTTGTCAGGTTGTTTAATTGACCCCTTTTGCCTTCTTCAAGAGACGAAAACTGTCAACAATTATTAACTGCTTCAACCAATGCTAGTTATGTGGCTTCATACGGATTTGGGCATGCTGGCAGGTGTATTCTCATGTTTATAAGTATATTCTATCTTGCTAAGAAGGCTTCCTATTTTCTTCACTAAAATATCTCAGCTCTGCCTCACCTTTCTACTTCATCAATTTGACATGTAATATCGTGGCTAGTACTCTCAAGACATTTTCCCTCCTCAATTAGTTGTTTGTTGTTTTAATTAATAAAAAAATGATTACAAGCTTCATAAACATAATCATATGAAGTCTTAAGCATAATTACAGTCATGGGAGAAAACAAGGTGTTACAGTTGTTGACAATTTTAAGTGGACAAATTAGTTAAGAAGGCCTCATATAAATAGAGGACCTTCTGATTTCATTTTATCATGAATCTTTCCTCACCATTTGTGAGAACAAGTCTGAATTTTTTTCCCTATTTGGGCTATCTATATCTTCTACTTAATGTTCCATGCTTGGACGATCATTTTGTGGATGCTTTTGTTGATTTTGAAGAGGAATTTCTCCAATTCGGGTTTTGTCTCTTGGTTTCTTGGCTAAAGTAAGTTAATTTTCTGCAATTTATATTTATGTTGTTATGTTACATGGTGGATATTTATTCTTTATGCTAGAAATATTGCTTGGTGAAACCCTAAGAGAGGAGCATAAGTGCTTCCTCCTCTCACAAGGATATTCTTGTTCAAAATTGGTGAAATCTCCTTGCTTGGGTTAGCATCATAAAGTCCTAAAGTGCTATCACTTTATGATTTTATCCCTAGACACTTTATTTCCTGACCTAGTTGAAGTATTAAGAAGGGATAAAAGGTTGCTAGAGCCCAAAAGTGCTTGCACTCTAGCAATCCTTTTCCTCAAGGTTTAAACCCTAAGGCCCTAATGTGCTAGCACTTTAGAATTTAATCCCTACCTCTTAGTCTTTGCTAGATTAATCTTCAAGCATTGTTGTATTGTTGTTGTAAAGACTCCATAGCCCTCAAAGGCATTGATTTTATAGCTCTCTTGTGGTGAAATTGAACAACAAATGCTCTCTTTTGATTCTCTCAAGCTCTCTACTAACTTTGTTAACACTAATACTCACTAACTCACTAGTAAACTTATTGTTGTTGAAAATTTTTCTGCAACCATCTTAATACACTCTAATTTGTTGCATACACCCTTGTAAAGGTGGTTTAACTTGCTCATAATTTCTCTCAAGCAATTGGATAATGTTCTATGGGATGCATACTTAATTTTCTTGGTCAATTGTTGAGATTCTAAGCTCTTTTTATAATGCTATTGTTACAAATTCATATTGTTGTTATAAAATTTTGCCAAATTAAATGGAAATCCATTGCATTTTTCTTTATCTAGTGTCTTTTGAGGTATTAATTGCATGTGTTTGTGCTTAGAGTAATCATATATTTTTCTTTAAAGTGTTGTTGTTCTAGGAAGGTACTCAAATAGATTCATACTCTTGTTTCCTTGACCTAAACTTTTCTTTAGGGTGATGAGAGGGTGTGGTAGGCTTGGCTACATTAATTTCTACTTTGATCCCTTAAGCTCACCAGGGAAGCCTCCCTTGTGGTAGCCCTTCTCCATCCGCTAAAATGGGGAATTTCTTACTAAGGTGATGGTGGTAGGATCTTCCATGGTTCACATTATAGATTTGGGGAACTTTTGTTGGGCTTTGCACAATTACAAATCCTGCGATAACAAATTACACATCACCTTTTATCCTTTTAATCTATTTTGACATGTAACTTAATTAATATGGCTCTCATGTTTTGAAATTGATTTCATAATTGTGCATTTAGTTCAGGATTTTCCTTTTTCTATTTTAGATTCCTTTGTGATGTTTTATTTTAATAAAAGGTGCGATCTACTAAACATCTCATGCATTGGTAAAAATAATTTCTATTTATCACAATCATAATTTTAAGGAAAGAACATATTTATATGCAAAACATTGGAAAGATCTAATAGGGATTAGAATTCAAACTTACTATTCATCTTATCCCTCGGAATATGATTCCTCCTTTCTTTTTGACTTGTGATATAGTTGTTATTTTTTTTTGGCGAGATCTTGGTATATTCAAAACTTATCTTGATTTGGCAAGTTATTTTTTTTATATGTTTAGGTCATTTTGATTACATAAATCTTTGGACTTTTCTAAATTTTGTTTTTATTTCTGGCGCTTTCCAACTTTGTTTGATTATTATGATTTTTTAGATAGTGGATTTGGCATTTGAAAGTTTCCAAGTTTATTTTTCTTTTTTCAGTTTGCTTGAAGTTTGGAAGGGGTTATAATCCTTGAAAAACAAATGATAGTACCTGGGTCGTGCTTTATTGTTTGTCTACAACTAAAATCGTTACACATGATCATCTATACAAATTTCTATGACTTATAAGTAAAATTCTATATTTATGGTGGAGCTCTTTTGTTAACATGAATTCATATTTATAACATTGGCACATTTACACTTCAAATTTCTTACAGGTTTCCTTTTCTTTGTTCCATTCACATCACATTAAAAATCTTATACCTAAATGATTGATGGAAGGAAGAACTTAAGCTTAACTTTGGGAATGAATAGACTTCCAAGAAAATCTAAATAACTCTTGTATCACCCCACTTCCCTAAACACCTAATTGCATATGCAATACATATATACAAATCATTAAAGGTGTAACATAATAAAAGGGAATTTGAAATCACTTTAAGTGTGGGAAGTACAGGTAAACACTGTAAGGTCTATGGAGCGCTCGACAACAGGGGCCATACTTGTATGGTACTAAGGAACCTTCGTTGGGGCTATGGACACTTAAATAAGAGTGAAGCAATGTTGGGTTAAAGAGAGATAAGGAACACACATAGGCCATTGTTTACTCACCCATAGTGAAGTCACTAGGTCATGCCTTGAATCAATTATTTGTGGATTGAAAGCTAAGGAAAATTAACCTCAGAAATATGCTTGAAGATGTAATTTGTCATTACTTGATGTCTTTCTTTAGTGAGAATATCTTTTAGAATTCTTGGACATATGGTGGTACCCATAATTTTAAAAAAGATATATTTATAGTCATTGAGCTTATTTTTTAACATTAGATTGTGAATACAAGTCTTAGTTGATATTAGTATAAATAAATGTGCCATGAAAGAGTATTTTTTGAGGCCTCAACATCCACTTCATTTTTGAGAAAAATAAAGGGACCCCCCATTTTGATTTTGAAAAAAACTACTTTCATTTGCATTTTATTTTGACTTGCTTGATTAGAAAAAATGATTTGATGGTTTCATTTCTAACTTTGGTGTTTGGTTTTTTTGTGCTTCTTATCTTTCGTGAGACAAGGATGCAGTGATATATTAGTGTTGAAACAAAAATCATTAACAAAATCCCGCCCATGCATATATCTTAAAGATTATGATTTTGGCAATGGGTTCGTTGCGTTACTTGTTTTGATTCTGCACCATTTGCGTTTTTGCCTAAGGGCTTATTGAAATTGTTTGTGTGCTCATTTGAACTTATTTAAGATGATGCCATACCTAGATTTTCATAAATTGGACTATCATATTGTTTTGACAATTTCGTCAAGATTCAATCTTAGGTGCATTAATTGAGCATTTTGGTGGATCAAAATAATTTAACTAAAAGTCAAATTTTAAGATGGTTGATCCGTGCCTAAGAAAAATATATGTAAAAGAATGAAAATAAGCTAACACTTTGGGATTTGCACAATATATTATTTTTACAAGCTCTAAATTTTTGTTTAAAAAAATATGCATTGTTATTATTTCTCTTCTTTGGAAAAATAAAATCAGCTCAATTAAAGTTTTTCCATATGTATTCTTTTTGCACCTTAAAATAAAGAAAGAATTGAAGAATGAAAACAAGTTGATAGTTTTCATTTTGAGCGAAGCATCAATTTTTATAAGCCTTAAACTCCTATTTTAAAAACAAATTATGCCATTTTCGTAAATTTAACATTTGTTAGAAAAATAAAACTATTCAATTTAAGGCTTGTTTATATATAATTAGATTTGCGCTTCGCCACCACAATGTTTCATGATATTTAAATGCATTGAAGAATGAATAAACTACTTTAGTGGAGTCCACTAAAAGTTTAGAAGGAGAAAACTACATAAATGGCATGCCTAATTGTCCTTGTTCTTAATGGTATATTTGAAAATTGGTCTCAAGAACTTATTTTAGTTAAAACATTATGCAAGTTGGAGCTCATTACCTTTCATATTGCCTTTTTATTATCATATTGGGAGTATTGAAAAATTGAAACATGTGATTGGTATTGTGTTCTAATGCTATGGTGTGTGTAAAAAATTTGTGTCAAAAGTTTTAGTCAATTAACATGATAATTGTTTTGATGTTTTGATGATATTGATGTGGAATTTGTTTCATGGATCCTTTGTTTAATTTACAGTTTGAGTGGGCTTAATACATGAGTGGGTTTTAATGGTTAAGAACATGCGTTTCCTCTTAAAAGTTATAGGTTCAAATTCAAAGGGTAATATATATATACTTCTTGATAATTTACTAATAAAATCGCTGAAAAGAGAAAGTCTCATAAAATATTATGAAATTAAAATTTGAAACATTGAATCACTCTAAAAAAGAAATCTTTGTTATCTTCAATCCTCACTCCATACCAAATCCAATTCTTCAATTCCCAAAGATATTTGGTACTTGAAGGGTTTTCAATCCCAAAGGAATGAAAAGGATTGATGCAGCGTATGGAGTTGTTAGAGGAGTTTGATCCTTCAGATTCTTCAATTTTCTAAACCAAGAACCAGAAAGAGTTCATGACCAATAATTTCTACGAGATTGCAGAGAAAATCTCATTTTTCTTGGAAGAGAGGGCATTTGATAACAATGGAAACTGAAGCATCCAAAGCATTAATCAACAAAGTTAGTCAAGCTTTGCATTATTTGGACCCATGATTTGTAAAGTTCTTTTCAAGTAAGGTTTCAAAGATACTTGCTTCACTTAATTACAAGAAGCTGAAAATTATTAAATCAATGTACATATTCAAGCAACCAGAGATAGTTGTGGAGGTTGTACCACACTAATATAATTTATTTTTATACACAGAACCACCTTCATGTACAGGCTTGTTTCTGGCATTAGAAGAGAATATGGTGAATGTCATGAGTTTGAAAATCAGGAGAACCCCTAGATCGACCAGTGGATACAGTGCACCAGATAAAGGACATAATAACATATGTCAATGCCACGAATTTGGACAGGTCGCCAGTTCATTGGTTTTAAACCAAATAAAAAAAAAAAAAAAGTATGTGATGACAATGATAACCTAAGTGCAGTGAAATCACAATTATGTAGAGTTAGTTAACCTGATCAATGGCATGTGAAAGAAGATTGGAATTAAGATTTACATCACTAAACTGTTAGACAAGATAAAAGAAAGGCCAGCAGGTTAATACATCATCATTTACTATGTTGCAGCATCATTTTTCCATTGGATCCTTGGGTTATCAAACCACCAGAGTATAGTCCATAAGTGCACAGTTTAATCCATGCAGAAGGTGAACCAAATCATAGATTCAGTGGCATTTTTAAGGATACAACAAGATGTGGAGGAAAATTTCTCTGCCAGCGAAGAAGTGCTCACGATATGAATGAAGCATTGGAAATAGTTTATTTAAATTACTTCAATCTTAGTTATATATTTTTTTAGTTTATTTTAGTTAGTTTAATTTGAATTTTTAAAGTTTGTGCATGTATTAGATTTTAGTTTAATATAGTTTTTACTTCAGGTTTAATTTAACTTTATTAATATAGATTTTAGATTTTAGTTTGTATATTAGATTTTCAATTTAGTTTAACTTATTTTTATTACTTTTAGTTTAGTTTAGTTTTATTATGTTTGTTTTAGTTTGGCTTTTATTATTATTTTAGATTTTAGTTTTATTTTATTAATTTAGATTTAGATTGAGATTTTTCTATTTTTTAAAACTTAGTTTTAATTTATTTTGATTAATTTAGAGTTATTTTTTCACATTTGATTTGAATTTTAAATATAGTTGATTGTTTGGATTGCACTTGTAAATGGAAGATTTAAGGCCTAAGATCAAGGAGAAAAAAACAAACTTAGATGGTTATAAAGGACCTCGAAAAGGGAGGACTCTGAAGTCTATTAATTGTATTATGATTTGATATTATTACATGATTTGGGTATAATGAAAGAGGCTCCATATGATTTGATATTATTACATGATTTGGGTATAATGAAAGAGGCTCCATCTTATTGACAAATTCTATTCCATATATGTATGAGTTTGCATATTGCCCACTATTGTCATTCATGCAAACTTATGTTTATTTAAAACTAGTGATAAACTATCTTTCATGGTTGGTTTGAATTTGTTAATTAGGTATTGAATGTGAGTATGCAGGATTATGATTTATTGGTAATTGTTTACTAAGATGATCACTGACATGTATTTATTTTAACTGTTTCCTAGCTATGTGAACTATTTTCATAGCCTAACAACTTATATTTATCTCAATGTTCAATTTTTTTTAATCCTCCATGTTGATACTACTAACTAATTCTATATCCCAGTTAGATTAATTATTTCTTTTTCTACATCGTAGATTAGAAGGGCAACTGGGCCCACAAACTGGTGAGGATTGTCATCCCAAACGAGTATCGGCCTAATTGGGGCCTTGATTAGGCAATTTCTCAACGTTGGAGGGAAGCATGAATATATATATATTTATTTATTATTTGTTTTCTTATTCAATGTACAACAACTTGTATTAAATACACTTAAATGAGTAAAGTCAAGCATTTTTGTCTACAAAGATGTGACTTTACATTAAAAGTATAATTATTACATTAATGATTTAATTAGTAATTAATGACATTGTAATATACATATGGTATATTACAAGTCATCCCTCCCTAAAAAAGATTCGTCCTCGAAGCATACACAATGATGAATTCTTGGATCTAAAGTGTTAGCCATAGCTAGATTTATCTCTTCTGGAAAAAGAAGTCTCCTTACGAACATGAGGAGGAGGTCTAATAGGATTACAATTCCATCTCTGAAGTTCACATTCTCATTGACATTCATGTTCCCTTTCCCTTTCACGTGTTGTTGAAATTGAGATATAACCATTTCCTCTGTGGTTATGCTCCTCATGGAGACCATTCTGCCTTGAAGTGGATTTTATTTTTTCATCAACTAGCTTCAATGACAATGGGTTTCTCTGGAGGGATGTATCCTCAAATCCACATGACAAATCATCAACATTCTCTTCATGGTCTTGTATAGTTGAATTTTCAAATGATGTTGCCCCACTTTTATCATCTGTCAATGTTCTATTATCAATAATAGGTATGGAAATTTCCATCATGTTTGTTGTTGGTTTGCTTGCAACAAAGGCAGGATATTGATCAGTCTATCAAATAAAAAATTCCCTTGGGTTTCCTCTTGGGGTGAACATGGCATCTTCTTTTAGAGTGCTATGTGATTCTTCACTATCACTAAAAAATGATACCTTGGGATTATCCTTCTTGGGATTGTATCTACGTGAATCTATATGGATCCTTGACCTTTGACTAACATGTCTTGGAGTCAACAATGATGTTTTCCTTCAATAGGTTTTTCATTGACAAGAAAAGTAGCTATTCTATATTGAATAGAAGGAAATCCCTTACTTCATCTCATAGACATATGAGGAAGCATACCCAATACGTTAGAGGAGGACATGGAATATTTAGTTAGAGTGGGGAATAAGAAGGTTGCATAAGGATTGTTACTTCTAAATTGAATGTGATTTAAATCACATGATGTGGATGTCTGTTCCTTTACCTTTCTTGGCTAACATGTAAGTATTCCACGAGGAAAGGGTAGGAATGGAATTTTCATATCTAGGGGTGTGTTTCTCGTCTAATGGCATCAACATTATTTCAAGGGGGATGACCTCCTCCCACTGTGATTTAAGGACAATATCTAAAGATTCTTTTATTTTTTCACCACATTTGGGTACTTTGCTTCTTCGAAGAATAGCCAGAAGACCAGGGATTCCTTTGCAAGAGATGACTCTATGCTTAGATTTAGAACTAAACTTAGATAAAGGTGGTGGTCCATGTTATAAAATGATTTTATTTTTGTTCCCTTTCCCTTTCACGTGTTGTTGAAATTGATATATAACCATTTCCTTTGTGATTATGCTCCTCATGCAGACCATTCTTCCTTGAAGTGGATTTTATTTTTTCATCAACTAGCTTCGATGACAGTGAGTTACTCTGGAGGGTTGTATCCTCAACTCCACATGACCAGTCATCAACATTCTCTTCAGGCTCTTGTATAAATGAATTTTCAAATGATGATGCCCCACTTTTATCATCCATCGATGTTCTATTATCAATAATAGGTATGGAAATTTCCATCATGTTTGTTGTTGGTTTGCTTGTAACAGAGGCAGGATATTGATCATTCTATCGAATAAAATGGTCCCTTGTGTTTTCTCTTGGGGTGAACATGGCATCTTCCTTTACAGTTCTAGGTGATTCTTCACTATCACTGAAAATTGATACCTTGGGACTGTCCTTCTTAGGATTGTATCTACGTGAATGTATATGGATTTTTGACTTTTGAGTAACATGTCTTGGAGTCAACAATGATGTTTTCCTTACTTGAATAGGTCTTTCATTAAAATGAAAAGTAGTTATTCCATATTGAATGGAAGGAAATCCCCCGCTTCATCCGATAGAAATTTGAGGCAGCATACCCGATACGTTAGAGAATGACATGGAATATTTAGTTAGAGTGGGGAATAAAAAGGTTGCACAAGGATTGTTACTTCTAAATTGAATGGGATTTAAATCACGTGACATGGATGTCTATTCCTTTACCTTTCTTGGATGACGTGTAAGTATTCCACGGGGAAAGGGTCTAGGACTGGAATTTTCAGATCTAGGGGTGTGTTGCTTGTCTAATGGCATCAACGTTATTTCAAGGGGGGTGACCTCGTCCAACTATGATTTAAGGACAAGATATGAAGATTCTTCTATTTTTTCACCACAGTTGGGTACCCTGGTTCTTCCAAGAATATCTAGAAGACCATGGCTTCCTTTGCAATAGCCGACTCTATGCTTAAATTTAGAACTAAACTTAGAGAAAGTTGGTAGTCCATGTTATAAAATGATTTTGTTTGTGTTCCAAAAATACATGCCATGATAAAAGTTGAAGAGTGAGGGTGGCAATGCACGATGGTAGAAATCCAAAACAAAAAGTCTCGAGGAAAATTAATATCCTTAAAACGAATGGGATCCGTGATCCTCTGATTGAAGAAAACACCTCCCTATTTTCTCGGTAGTGTTGGAAATGAAATGGAGATTAAGTCTCTACCACGACCCCTTCCAATATCGATGTTCCTTGGAAAAACATTAGTAGCAAACCTGGAGGTCCTAACTCTGCCACTCCCAGCTCCAATTGCGAACATATCATAATTGAATTCCTCACTCTTGCCATTATTGACCGCAGATCTCATACTCAAACTGTGGCATTGCCAAAAAAATAAATATTTATCTCTTTGGAGACTTTAGGGTTTCTGCAATTGATTTTGTGTAGTGCTCTTAGGCCATACCAAGGGGAAATTATATAATTGGAGTGTGGAGTGTACAAGTCTAGTACAATGTGAGAGGAAAATGGTCCAGTGACACATCTAGGGGCTCCCATGGAGCTAGCCATGTATGCATTTCCTCTATTAATTTTTTAGTAATACTTTGGGGGTTTTGTTTGATGGTGGGTTCAATGACCTATTAGAACCGACACAGATGTTTCTGGAATTTTTTGGCGGATGCTTTTCCAAGGGGAGGAGAAAACCTTGGTTGATCTCTTGGGACTAGAGGATGGATCCATTTAAACAGAGGAGGGATTTTTCCACATATACCAAATCTAAAAAATCCACGAATGCATACCCTCATGGATTCCTAAACTCGTTTGTAGAAATGGTAATGTGCTTCACTATCCCATGGCACTTAAAATGTGTCTTCAAGTCCTATGTTTTGCACCAGTAGTCCACATTATTTGTTCGAATACGAAAAGGGGGGGGGTGAATCAATATGAGAACTTTTATCACTTTTAACCACTTTCAATCACAATGCATAATCAAATCATATAAACATTAAGTTGATCAATTACCATTCAACAATTTATCATGTATGTTTAGTATATCATCATCAATATAAATCAACAATGCATAGTAAAATAATCAAAGATATACAGTACACCAATATTTATATGGAAACCCAATGTGGGATAAAACCAAAAAATGTTTTTCTTATATGTCAGAATAAATACATTCATGGGAAGCACCAACTTCCAAATTTTCCATCTCCAACTAGAAGGAGGCTCCAACCCCCTAATTCTCAGGCTCCAACCTAAAGGAGGCTCCAACTCCCTGATTTACCAGCTACAACTAGAAGGAGGCTCCAACCCCCTAGTTTACATGATTTGACCTGAAGAAAGATCCAACTCCCTGATTCTCCTCCACAAACCGGAAGGAGGCTAGAACCCCCTTTCCTTGCCCTGTCCAATCACCCTTAAATATAAATGTAGACCAACCTGTCACTACCACAATCACTGCCACTATCAACATGTCACTGTCAACCTGTCACTTCCACTGATATTGAACCATCAACCTGTCACTGCCATTATTTCATCATCAACCAGATCCACTCACAAATCCATGCACCTCATGCCACTATCACCAAGAGAATATCTCAAATCATATTCTCAACATCACTAGATCATGCCTCTAGTCATGTACTAAAAATGTACCAATATCACCAACAAGTGCCTCTAACAATGCACCATATCATCATCATGATATGTGCCTCAACCATGTGCCAAACCATGAATCAAACCATGAACCATAACATCACCAATATGTGTCTCATCATGTTATAACATCACCAAGCATGTACCATAATCTCATCAAGATATGCATCCAACCCATGTACCAAACATGTGTCGACATCCATAATTTATGTACCTCAAATATGTGCCATATCACTCATGATATTCCTCAACCATATACCAAATGATATCCCATAAACCATGCACCATAACATCACCAAAATATACCTCAACATGTACCATACCATCACTAAGATATAACCTTCAAACCATGTATATAGACATACATTTAATCATGTAGAAACCTTGTTGCATCATCATGCCTTGTTGCAATCTGGAACAAGCATCCTCTTTCCTTTACCTCATCCTTGCTACCTCATATTCTCCTTTCTGTTCCTATTTTTTTCTGCAATCGTGCACCTTTCTGTTCCTGCAATGTATTTTTATTCATGTTTCTATTTCTGCAGCCGCTTACCTTTATGTTCCTGCAATGTGTTTTTGTTTCTATAGCCACACACCTTTCTGTTCTTGCAATGTGTTTTTGTACCAGTTTATGTTTCTGCAACGCACACCTTTTTGTTCTTGGAATGCATTTTTGTTTCTGCAATCGCTCTTCTACGTACATGAATACTTATCTCATGATGATTATATATCCTTTTCAATTGACCGTTTGCCTAATTTAGGGACAAATCATAATTTCCTGTTATAACCACTTTACCCTTAATTAATGACATGCAACTGACATGCAACTTGTTAACTTATTTTTACAACTACTTTACCTTTCATTAATGACTTGCAACTGACATGCAACTTGTTAACTTCTTGTTACAATTACTTTACCCATAATTAATTTCTTCTTGCAACCACTTTGACTTGTCAAGCTTCTTGATGACCTTCTAGGGGATTCTAGAAACACGATGGAATCCTAGGACATACAATTTATAGGAAGAAGACCCACACAGAGAAATATCTACACGCAAACTCCCATCACCACCCCAACCAAAAACTAGGAGTCCTATAATCTCTTGCCACAAGGGCCATAAGAATCTCTGATAAAGAACACTTTCATAAAGAAAAAGATCACCTTTCCAATATTTTCAGGAACATTGGATATAAAAATGAAGACATTAAAAATGCAATTAAGAAAGCCAAAGTAATAACGAACATAGCACCTAAACCCCAAGACAACCAACCCCTAATAACACTGCTTACCTTCCCTTCATCCAAGGAGTAACAAACAAGATTGCAAGAGTGCTTAGCAAAAAAGAAATTAATACCTCCTTCAAACCACATGATACCATCAAACAAAATTTGAGATCCATCAAAGACAAACTTGACTTGCACAAAGGCAAAGGAATTTACAAAATTGAATGCTCATGTGGTAAATGCTACATCGGTGAAACCATACGCTCCTTTAAAGTTAGAATTAAAGAGAATGGAGCTGACATAAAAAAATGAACACTTTCACACCTCATCCTTAGCAGAACACTACCTGAAAACAAAACACCATGTGCGCCTAGAAGAGACAAATTTTTTGGCAAAATAAGATCACCTATTTAAACGTCGCATTAGGGAAGCGATTGAAATCCAAAGAAATCCAAGAAACCTCAATAGGGATAATGGCCTAGAACTAAATGAAAATTGGCTCCCCTTAATAAAAAGGAAATAATAACTAAATAATCAACCTTATAAGAAACCCTAATTTCAAAATAAAAACACTTTTAATTCAAAACAAAATTAATTTTTTAAAAAAGTTCTAAAAAATTTCTAACACCTAATTAAACCCAAAATCATTAATACAATCCTTAATAAATTTTAATCTAAATCATTAAATTATTAAACAAAAAAACCCCATTTATAAAACAACATGAAAATTATTCTAAATAAAAGAAAAATTAAAATCTTTTAATAAAAACAAAACTTATAATATAATAATAACTCAAATCTCAAAACAATTAATTTTAAAAAAATAAATCTAAACCTTAAAATTACTAAACCTTTTATTTAAATGAGAAGAAAATTTAAAATAAAATAAAATTAAAACCTAAAAACAAAATAAAATTTTGAATTAACTTAAATTAAATTAATTAAATTAGGGTTCTCTCTAGCTGACCCTTAGGATTTCCTCCTTCCCCTTAGTATTTATATTATGCTTCACTCTTCAATTATAATCCAGGCTTCTTGTCCTGAAGATGGATCTTGATCTAGATCTGAAACCTCGACAATTCATTCGTAAGACTGCGGTTTTTCCGAACATTGATGAAAATCCTCACCACAAAAATCTCATTGATCAAATTAACTTCTTGTTGACCTTCTAGGGGCTTCTATATTATTCTTGAGGAACCTCCAACTTCACATAGCCATATCTCCTCAACCATGAGGAACAACGGGACGTACCATATATCACCAGAAATGGAATGATGTGTATTATCCATCTATGATATTCTTACCTGCAAGTACACTAAACTTCATGTATTTATTCCTCGATCAATTGCGGGTTCCATGACCATACCTTCAGGGCTACCATAATTATTCAAGTGCATCCAACACCACTGTTGACATCAACTAACATCAATGACAACTAGCTCACCATCAATATCAATCGTACAAATGACAACCAATTGTCCAACGATATCGTACACATCTATGAGGATTTCTTACTTCTCCAAGGGTTGACATCAATATTCAAGGGTTGACATCAATGACAACCAATTGTCCAATGATATCCCCCTTTGGCATTGATGGAAACACTTGTACTCATGTTAATGCTCCTCCTATGACCATCGCTCACCTGTAACTATGCCATTGCTCTCTTCTCTCCTACAAATGACAACAATGACAAGTGTATCCAACATAATTGTTGACATCAATGAAAACTAACTCACCATCAATCTCAATTATACAAATGAAAACCAAATATCCAACGATCTCATCCACATCTCTGGGGCTTCCAGAATTCTCCAAGGGTTGAAATCAATCTTCAAGGGTTGACATCAATGACAACCAACTGTCCAACAATATCCCTCCTCCTATGACCATCACTCACATGTGACTGTGTCATTTGTCTCTTCTCTCCTATTCCATTGTTATTTTCTCTCCCCCTTTGACATCAATGGAAAAGGGTATCTCCTTTTGGGGCCACTCCCCCTATCTCTATGCTTCTGATATTTTCTTTGACTATTTCTCTTCCCTTGACTTCTTTGCAAGATGTCATGTAGATCAAATGTAGGTCTTCCTGCACCTGCTTCATTTTGGAGTTTTTGTCCATTGGTGCTTCCTCTTGTAAATCACCGACATATATAAAAGCATTCATAGTTTAAGCATTCAAATATTTCATTATCAAAATCATCCAACTATCTCTTAATCAATCTCCAAACCACTTTCTGAACCAATCTATTAAACAATCCCCGAGCTAGTCTATGAACCAATCTATCATGAACTCATGTTCTCATCCTCTGACGTATATCTGTCCAATCCTACCAAGTGTCTTACAAATCCATATGTGTCCATGTGACCCATATTGTTCATGACTCTGCTACTCAAATGTCCACAATGTTGACCCATCTATCACTTAACTATTTTAAATAATTCTCTGAATCCATCCCAACTAATCATCACATATCTTCATCTCAAACTGAAACAACTATTCCCACTGGTATGCTCAACTACAAATCAAACTCTACAAATATGCAATGTTCTGTAATGAATATATTCCTGCATGAATATGTCCTCTATGAATCTATGCATCAAAATTTTTACTAATGATATTCTTTGTGTCTATCATCTGATCTTCTGCATATCTACATGGAGATGTGTTCTGAAACTTGTTCCTTAACCAACCAATTTGTCATAAGACATCTTGTACCTCTGCCATAAAACAACTCTGAATCAAACATTTGTAACACCACTCTGAAACACTTCATGTTGTCTAAAGGATAGATCTCTAAACTGTAATAGTTGTTGCATAGATTTCCCATGTTCAATATTCATATTACCTGGGAGTATCCAAGTCAGATGGATCAGAACAATGGAGGAATCCACCCTAATGTGGAGTAGTATTCTTCTTCGTCTGTGGATCCATCATCTTCCTGAATTCTGACACTTTCTTCCTGGATTCTAACATCTTCCCTTCCGCATGTGGATTCATCATGATCTCGTACTACTATGTATCGTCAAAGTGCGATTTCCAGGACTCTTTCTTCCTCTACCTGCTCTACATTATGATATTTCACTCTTGCGGAATCTGACAATACAATCCTTGATACTTGTTCTTATTTCACTTGCTTTTCTAGTCTTTCTCGTAAAATTGCAAATTTTACGATCTTTGGGACATGTTCTTCATTCATCTTCTCTTCTTGTATTTATTTTCTTTTCCAAACCTTCTTATACCTATTATCAGTGTTTTCTTTCATGGATGGCTCTATCACACTTTTTCAATTTCGAGATATATGACCATAATTGTGGCATTTATAACATTCTATATTGTGAGGATCCACATAAGCAGTACTACTTTCTTGAACATTTCTTCCATATGCTCTTTAGTCTACAAATTTATGTCCAAAGTTAGTACAATAAAAACAATAACCATAAAAGAAAATTTGACACATGGGAGTAGATGATCCTCTCTGTGATGTAGTCCTTCTGAATTCATGCCTTGGCTGATCACGGTCATAGTTGAATCTTCTTTGTTGTCTGAAAGTAGATGGTCTTCTTGAAAATGTATCATTCCTCTTGGACTCTTGTTGAAAATGATTCCTTCCTTTAAGTACTTCTGCATAACTCTTAACCTTTTCTTCATTCTTCCTTTCTGGAAACCTAGAGTACTTTTCTTCAACTGGTTGTGCGGGGATTCTAGTTTCTTCAACATTCTTGTTGTGGCTTGGATCTTGTTTGTATGAAGTCTCACCAATGTGTCCAAAATCTATTATGTCTAGTATTGGGGAGTTTTTCAATTTCTTGTTAAGTTTCTCAACTTCAACTCTTAATAAGACGACTTCTTCTATGAGCTTCTCACAATCCTCTTCCTTTTTATACATATGAATCCTCATAATTTCTTTTGTTCTTTTTTCTTCCTCAAGTTGAGTCTTCAAGGAGATGATTTCTTCTTCAAATTTTCTTTCTTGTCGACCAAATTTTTCTTCAAGATGATTTAGATCCTTAGTTCTTTCCCTGAGATGATCCGTCAAAATATTTTCTCTCTTATTTGCTTCCTTTCCTTGTGTTGCTATTTCGACTTCCAAACACTGCTTCTCTTCCAAACTACTTTTGTATTTTTCTTCAATCCTTCTGGCCTCTTCTGCTTTGACTTCTTTAGAGTTGAGACTTTGAGATTCCTTCTCGATCAATTCTACTTCGTGATTCTTTTCCTTTTCAATTTCAGGATTGTCTTCTATTTCATTGGGATTTTATTTCTCGTCACTTCCAATATTCAAATACGGGCATTCGATTTCAAGATGTCCTACTTCTTCACAATTAAAGAAAAAATACTCACCTATGTTGACTTCTTCATCATCCAAGTTTTCACCCGCTTAATTTTATTTTTTTTCCTGCCTTGCGTAAAGATCTTGTAGGTTGTCCCAAATCTCTTTGGTTGATGCACACTGTCCCCTTTGTTTTTTACTGAATTAGGCAATCCTTCCATGATAAAATCCATTGCTATATTTTTGTTCCTTTTCAATTCCTTCTTTGATGCAGTCTTCAAAGGCTTATTGGTAGTTTTTTACCTTGTCACAATTGATCGTCAAATATCACATCCATGTTCTTGTAAAAATGCTTTCATCATGTTTCTCCATATTTCATATTTCAGACCATTTTGACCATTGAACTGTGGTACTTCCATCTTATACATATTAGTGCTTTCCATGATATACCTTCTAGTGGTTAAATTGTTTCCTGAAGGAACCTTGATCTGATACCAATTGTTGGAATATTG
>SNQJ01S0177617.1:572-19269 GCA_010110895.2 Picea sitchensis
TTCCTTTGCAGCGCCTATCAGCCTGCAACTCATCCCACCATAAGGCTTCATGTCCTTTCAACTTCGTGATAGTGTGCCTTACCTTCTTGTCCTCTTCGATATCTTCATAATCAAAGTAGGTGTCCAATCCAGCAACTCTTCTGCATTTAGACTCCCCTCATAGACAGGAATGTCCATCTTTGTCTTTGAGCCCATTCTGGCAATGGCTCTGATCAACCTCTCTGTTGAGGCATCCTCCGCTGAGACCTCTTCTGCATCGTGTCCAACTTCCTCTTCCACCTCGGAATCACTAAACTCTACTGCACCAGCTCCACACCTTTGGGTGGTCTCCATCTCTTCGAGTCTCGCCCTGAGATATCATATTTGTCGTTCCATCTCTGGGTTTCCTGCTGGCCTACCCCTTCTTCGGGTGTCCCTGTCCTCACGATCAGGTGACTGCCTTTCTCTTCTGGGTGGCATTTTGTCTCCTCTTCTCTGCTACACAAAGCAAGAGTCTTCCTGCTCTGATACCACTTGATGCGAAGCCACAACCCTCACGGTTCAACCCGCTCTCACCAGGACCTTCTTCGTCTCAGGCCCGAAGAGTCCAATGATATTCAACTCCCTCGTCGGAAGTTCCTCTACCCACAGTACTCCTTCGACGATCTTCCCTTCGCTTATCGGGAAATCGGGTTTCGCGGTATCGCGGATCCACGATACAAGTTTCCCTTGCTGTTGGAAACCCCGATTCTCCGACTCCTCGGGATTCTTCACCACGTGTCCCTGCTCTGGTTCGACGACTCCCGTTGATTCGGAAAATCGTGACTCGCGATTTCAATGAGCATAAACTTATGCCTCGTCAAACACCGAACTCCGAACCCCGATGGACTTTGGCCCTTCCTGCGCTTACGGATTAACTCCTTCGCAGCTCTTCTCAGATCTAACAGTCAGCAGAATTTCGCGAGTTCCTTCTGCGAACCCTGTCCGTCAATTCTCCTCCTTGAGGACTTCTCCTGCTCCAAAGCTCCGTTACTATTCGAATCTCTCCTGGGTTTGTTCCTACCATAGCAAAAAGGAACTATCCCTCCTGAGCTTGGTTCCTCTGACCCCTTCAGAGAATCTTCACATGCTCCTCACTCTCGACTCAACAATTCTCAAAGTGTTGAGTTCTTTCAGACTCTGTGCACTTCCTGCAACCGTAGTCTGTGCCTTCCTTTGCTCAACCTAGCGGCTGAAACTTCAGGTTCGACCTGCACTTCTTCTGCATGGCTCGAACAACCCAATTCAACTTATGGGCAGATAAGAATAAGATTTTATTTGTTGAGCCTCATCAACGCACTCATATGCGAATGAATTCGACTGCACTCTATGCAAAAATCTCTTGGCTCAGACAGAAGAAACAATTAAAACTCATTCTCCTCTTTCAACTTCAGTTGAAATCCTGAAGACTCATACACAGCATATTCAAAAACAAATGTATGACAGAAAGCAAACATCAATGAGCATAATATTAACACAGAGACATACCACAAACCATGAAGCTGAATTAAGACTCTCTTCTATTAATTCAATATGTACATGGGTGTTCTTCACAAGTTCTCTTCTCTGCTCTTCTTGCTCTCAATGATAATAATGATACAATGTACAAAGGAGGGTGCCTATAATCCATTTTCCCTCTCGAAATCTGAAGCTATCAATTCTACAATAAATTCCTATCTAACAGCATTAAAACTATTAAATGCCTTCCTATCTACAATATAATACCAGTGCGCTTCATTACATCAATCTCATTAATGCTTGGCGCAACCATATCAAGGTGTTTCAAAATTTGGTGCTGCGCTATCCAGCTGTGTCTTTTTACTTCACGCGCTGGCTCGCTTGGTGAGTTGTGGATGCTCCTGCATCAAAGGCTCAAAAAGTTTCAAGTTCTCTATGTTCACAACGGAGTAAATCTACATATAAGGTGGAAGATCTATACGAAAAGCATTAGTGCTGATTTTCTACAAAATAGTGAAGGGTCCATATCGAATGGGCTTGAGTTTCTTGCCTTCACCCTTCAATCATTCCCTATTGATGTGAATTCATACTCGGTCTCCAACTTGGAACTGATGATCAACCTTGTGATTTTCATGCCGAGCTTTCTATTGTTCTTGACTCTTCTCCAACTGTTCCTTGACTACCTGGTGTATCTGTTGAATTCTCTGAATTAACTTGCGGGCTCTATCCTCTGTTCGTTCTTCATTCACATCAGCATCTCTCCCATACATCAAGTCCAAAAGAACCTTTGGTAGGTACCCAAAATATGTCTCAAAAGGTGAAATCTGAGTGGATGAATGTAAAGATCGGTTATAAGCATGTTGTACATAGGGTATCTATCCATCCCATAACTTAGAATGCTTGCTATAGTAGCCTCGAAGAAAAAGTACCATTGTTGTTTTTACCACCTCTGTTTGTCCGTCGGTCTATGGATGAAAAGTAGTGCTCCCCTTCAATTTGGTGTCCATCATTCTCCACAAGCTAGTCCAAAAATCCCCAAGGAATCAAGTATCTAGATCCAAGGCAATGGACGTGGGTAACCCAAAGTGAACCCAAACATGTTGAAAGAAGAGATTAGCAGTCTTCTTAGCAGTGATATGCTTTTTACATGGCATCAAGATACATATCTTTTTGAACCTATCCACTACGACATACAAATAATCATGACCCCCCTTGGTCATTGGTAAACCCCCTACAAAATCCATGGAAATACTTTCCCATGGATGGGATGGAACAGGAAGTGGTGAGTATAGCCCCAATTTTCTATTTGTGGGCTTACAAGTAGAACACATCACACACCCCTTTACATATTTAGTTACAATTTCTTTCATTTGAGGCTAGTAACAAAACCTCTGCAAATGAGCCATAGTTTTTCCTACCCCAAAATGCCCAGACACAAGAGAAGTATGAGCTTCTCATATCACATGGACTCATTCACTTGTAGGAATACATAGCTTCCCAATATGATAGAGTAATTTTCCCTGCAGACAATAGTTCTCTACCTGTGCACCTGGGTTAGCTTCTCATATACTTCTTTAAAATCTTCATCGATGGCATATTGTTCTACATATCTATCATGAGATAAAGAAGTATTCTTTAAATTAATATAAGAAACAATAGGAGGTCTAGAAAGAATCTCGACTACCTTGCTACTTGTACCCTTCTTGTACTTGATTACCGAATGAAATTGTTGTAGAAAACCCATCCATCTATAGTGTCAATATTGTTGTAGTTTGGTCTGTGCTTGAAGATATTGTAAGGGATGGTGATCTGTATGTATGATGGTTTCCTTCCCTAACAAGTAATGCTTCTATTTCTTTACGTTTTGAACTAATGCATACAACTCCTTATCATATGTAGGATAGTTAACAACTCCTTATCCCAAGTCCTGCTAAAAACAAGAATGCCGTCTAAATATACAATCACAAAGTCATCGAGGAAAGGCCTGAATACATCATTTATCACACACATGAAAGTTGCCAAAACATTGCAAAGCCCAAACGACATAACTAACCACTCAAACAATCCTTGTTTGTTTTTAAAGGCAATCTTCCATGCATCCTATTCTGCAACCCTTATTTGATGATATCCACTGTGCAAATCCAACTTAGTGAAATAAACATCATTCTTCAACTGATCAAGTAAATCATCTATGAAAGGAAGATGGTATTGATTTTTCACCGTGATTTTATTCAAATCTCGGTAATCGACACACATTTTCCATGTGCCATCTTTCTTTGGCACCATCACGAATGGAGAACCATAAGGATATGAACTAGGCCTGATGACCCCTTGATCCAATAAGATCTGTACCTGCTTCTTGATCTCTGTCATCTCCAAAACTGACATCATGTATATGCCCACATTAGGAAGAGGAGAATCATGTTGAAGATGTATCTCATGTTAGATTTCCCTCTTAGGAGGCAATCCATCTGGTTCCTGAAAAATATCATCATACTTAGATACAATATCAATTAATTCTTTTTTATGAGATGGATCACACCATTGGAAAGCATCGGATGTCCCAACATCTTTCTCTTTGATGACCATAAGTACATATCTCTTATTAGTGGTTATGAGTCTTTCCATTTGTCCTGCACTAATAAGTGTCGTATTTGTTAGACAACTGAGAGGGGGGGGGTGAATCAGTTGTTACCATGCTTAAACAATTATGCTTATTTTAAACTCTTTACAGAGCACTCAATGACAACCACAATAATACAGGGAAGTAAGAAATAGAACATTCAACATCATTCACACATATGAGATACATGAAGACAGATATTTCTTGAGGAAACCCATAAAAGGTAAAAACCTCTTCTTCTTTATATGATAAGTAATCTTTACATTCTATACATTATCATACTTATGAGAACCAACTCATAATGAGGCTACAACCTATGTTTTGTAAGTTGCTACTTGCTGAGAGCACCAACTCTCAGGATTCTCTAACACCCACATAGAAGGAAGCACCAACTCCCTGGTTTCTCTAGCACCCACTAGAAGGAAGCACCAACTCCCTACGAGTTCTCTAGCACCTAGAAGGAAGCACCAACTCCTGGTTTCTCTAGCACCCACTAGAGGAAGCACCAACTCCTAAGGTTCGGCACCAAGCCCGGATGGAAACGCCAACTTCCTAAGAGTTCGGCCTGTGGATGGAGCACCAACTTCCTAAGAGTTTAACACCAATTGGATGGAAGCACCAGCCTTCGAGTTACGAACATAGACATGTCGGAGAACCAATGTTCTCCCTTGCCACCCTACCACCTGGTTTCTCATTTGCTTGGTAGATGGGCTTCACAACTTCCTGTGTTAAATTTCTTACTTGAACCTCTGAGGACTCTTGATCCTCCCTAGCACCTCCTACCACCCGCAAATATCAATCTTTAGCTGCTAAAACTTATTCTGATGATATAATGTTCATCGATGGCTTACCTGTCTCATCACTTTTCTGCTACACTACCTTTCTGTGCCTCCTTTTCCTTCCTACACACCTCACTTGGGCTTTCTATTCTTCTGCCTTTTATGCGCTATGTGCCATGTCCATTCAATGCACCATTCCTCTTCTATGAATTTCATTGCTACACACTGTATCTCCTTCTGCGCTTTGAATCCCTCTCAATAGAAGTAACACTCATCTCTTCTTTGTTACGCATTCTTATAGTCTCACGTACCTTGTTCATACTATATGCAATTCTTATCTACACCAGCCATTGTTCTCCCCATCGAGATATCCCTGCCACTCCATGTTTCCATCGCTTCACTCCCTCGAGCGTTAACACACTCTCTCTATTCTACATGTTCTCCCTCGTGTCAAGTTCTCTTCCCGATCATCATGGCAATTCCTCATCTTTTCTAGCAGTTATGCCCATGCGTTCATCATCGGGTGTTATCTTTGAGATTCCTTAGCCTATATAGCATTCAAGACAATCTTCATATTCTCTATCATAGTTGAGCTCATCCTCTCTATTGCAATTCTGAGGGCTAGCGGCTCTTCCATCACAATCAGCAGCCTCTATGAACAATCTTCATTCCATCGAGATGCCTTGAGACTCTTCGACTCCTCTGGCAATCACTGGCTGAGGCCTCTTTGATTTTTTTGTGAAAAAATAATCATTGGTTTCTAGTAGTTACACTATGAACCTCTTGTTCCTTATGCCTTTGGCACCTTTCAAATTTCCTTTCACATGTGTACCGGTGATTGACCACCTTTTGTTCGGATGCTTTCACGGTCATTTCGACCGATTCTGTTGTGAGGAATCGACTCTCAAGTTGATCTCGAGAATGGAGATTAGCTTCATGCTAGCTCTTCCCTTGATCAACCGTTGATGTGACCATAGGTTATGACCCGGGGCCAATTCTGAACATGCATTTAAGCATTTTGGCATTTAAGAGCATTCCTGTGGTGAATAGTCTTGACTCTTCATGTTACAATCACCCAAAAGGATCTTGGCAATTAACTAGCTCCTCCCTCTCCCGCATGACCGATGGTGATGACCTACGCAAAGGTATTTCGGTGTTTCTCATTTTGGCATTCGGCATTTCTGTGGTGAAGTCTTTCGACACTCCAAGTCGCAGTCTGAGGGTACCACTATTTCGACATTTCGGTATTTCAACATTTATGTGTTGAAGTGTTTTGACACTCAAGTCACGAACCCCAAAATTTTGGCGTTTCTCATTTCGGCGTTTTCGTCATTTTACGTGTTGAAGTGTTTCAGCCTCCCGATCCGCGAACCACTGAGAGACACCGGCGTTTCACATTTGTAACCGGGATCTGTGATGAGAGTCTCGTCTTCATGTGATCATTGAAACTGCGAAATCCGAATTGAATCAACGGTCCAAAATATTGATGATTCGACGATCCGGATCTTTTCGTGATTTCGCATATAGCGTTTTCGCCGAGTGAGTTCATGACTCTCCAATTTTTCGTTATGTGAAACTTCGAAATGGAGTGGATCAACGGTCCAGATCTCTCTTTGATGTATGACTTCGGATTAAATTAATTGTTTGCATTCATTGATTTTGTCATTCTTGTCGTGGTATTCATGACCTCCAACTCGATCTCAGAGCTTGAGGAAGTAAGGTCGGATCAGCGGTCCGCGATCTCCTTTGATCAGCATTTCAGTTAAGTCGTGGTTTCTCATTTCATGATTTCAACATTCTTGTCGTGAGTGTCCTAGACACCTCAAACTCCGGTATCCAAAACTCTAAAATGGATATTAAGTCATGGTTTCACATTTCACAATTTTCTCAGTGAGTTGCTTCCTTGACTCTTGGAGTTAATGCTTCTGAATGGGATCCAACAATCAATTGTTGAACCACCATTTCCATGCCATTATCGTTGCATTGTTGGTCATGATCTTTGCCATCAATGACAAACATGTATACTCTGAACTATCTCGCCACGATCTTATCGAGCTTCTTTATTGCATCTTCCCAAAATACTTCTAGTGCAGCCTAGCACATTCTTCTTGTACTTAATCCATCGTCGTTTTTGTTTTCCATCAATGACAAAGAATCATGCTGTAAAAACATGCCAACAATCTCCCCTTTGGCATTGGTGGAAACCTTCAAAGGCACCATACTTTTCTCCCCCTTTCGCATCAATGTCAAAGAAAACATTGATGTCAAAGGGGGAAATTGTTGGCAACAAAGGAACCCAGATTGTCAGATGTTAAACCAACACAAACTCCCCCTTTTAGGATGGACTCTCTTATTTGAGCTGTGAATGTGTATCTAAACCCAGTCTTCTCCTTGATTCTTGGACATGTTAATCTTCATTCCCGATGTATCCTCTATAGAATACTCAATATTGCTCACCTCTCTCTTCTTTGGGACTCCTTCATCAACCTTTTCTTGTCATAGCTGGATGACTCACAATGGCTGTTCTCTCTTCTTATGACTATTTTCCCCTTTGTTCCTAAAAGGTTATCTTTCCTTGACAAGGTCTTTCCTCCCATTATCTCTCTTGAGGATGTCATGTATATCATTTTGTAAAACAAAATGTTGTTGTCCCTTGAAGCTCTTTAGCGTAATTGTAGCTTGTTCTTTTTGAATAACCCTTGGATCTCCCCATTGATTCTCATCGATCTCTATTACTGCAATTTCATTTTTCTTCCATGATGCACACAATCCAAGGCTTTTATGACCATATTCAATCACAAGAAAAAGCCACTACAAACAACCTTTGTCATACACACTTTTCTTTTTTACAGACGAAGGACATGTATGAGGTTTCTTAGGAGTATTGATTTCTTCCTTTTTTGTATCCAATACCATATTTGTCATTTGGTGATCTCAGACTATCCAAGAGCTTATCTAGGGTCATGGAGTTGTTTAGAACTTTCTTTGGGTGTTTGACTTCTCAACCTTCAAAACTTTAACTTCCATCTTATGACATGATTCTTCTTCTCTTCTTCCATAGGATATATGCTAACTGAACATTTTATTGTATCTATGTCTTCTTCTTTACTTGTGGGGAGGATTCAATATCAACATCATTAATTGTCCTTATGCCTTTATTAACCAGCCACTTTGGTCTGAGTTTACATTTACCTTACACTCTTTGGATGTGGGCACCTCTTCAACCTCTGTCACACTTTTGACATGTACTGAGCAAATTATATTTCAGACCATCCACAAGTAGAACATCTTTGGGCATATCCTTGACATTACTCAAACTCACCATCCTCTATCCTTGATTTTACTGGTTCATCATTTTCAAGGATCACATTTCCTATTTTCTTTACTTATTGATAGAAGCTTATCCACGATACTCGGTCGTGTGCTTGGAGCATCCATCTATATTCGAAGCCTTTTTTTTTGAGTTGAAAATGCTAGACCACCACCTTTTCACTATCTTTCCTTTTCATGTCTTTGGCATTTCTATCTAAGAACTTTATCCTTGGATCACGCTTTGTAATTATTGAGATGGTAGTTTTCAACTTTGTGGCCAAAGTTGTGGCAGGTTATAACATTCAATCTCATTATTCAATAGATCAAAATTATTGTTGCAGCGTTATTAGCACTCATTGGTATTTTATTATTTCTTGACCTCGGTTATGTCTAAATTAATTTGGCAATTTTGCAATGCTGTGATGATTCCAATTTACTTGGCTATATCATTCTTTGTTGTGGAAGATATTTATTCCTTGGAAATCTTAATTTCTCATGTCTAAGTCTTAAAGACAAATTCTGACTTTGTGACCAGAGTTAGAGCAGTAGAAACAATATCCATAGAAAAATTCTTGTACTTGGAGAAAATGGTTGTCTTCTTTGAGGAAAATCGATTTCTTCCATCTTGATGATTTCCTTGAGCGAGGGGAGTGTATTATTTCATGTTCTATAGATTGAGTTAAGCACCTTTTCCTTCTCCTCATGGTAGGTTGATTATCTTCCTTTGTTTTACCTTGGGGTTATTTGTAGATCATTAGTTTGTAGATTTGACAAACTTGGTGAAGTCTTTGTTGCTTGGATGACCACTACTTTATCCTTCTTCATAAACCAAACTGTTTTCAACTTTGAGTTCCTTTGCTGATTTAGAATGGTGGCTAATCAACCGAGGCTTTGATACTTAATGATTCGATGTCTGAGGCTTGAAACTTCTCCAACTCTTTCCTAGTTTTTCACTAGTTCTTCTTCTAGAGCTTTACATCTTGCCTTCTTTTTCGATAAATGTTGTTTCAGAATTTCCTCGGTTTTCTTTGCCTCTTCCTAATTTAGCGAGGAAAAGTCTTCATCAGTTGTTTACTGTCTTTCTCGAAATATATCAACAACTGTTTTTGTTTTATCTTCTTAATTATGGAATCTATCAATCTTCCGGTGCAGCGATGGAGTTCTCCTTCCATATCAACCACAACTTCTTCTTCATTAGCCTCACTTCCTGTGATTTTATTATCCTAATCATCTTGGGCCATAAGCATGAAGTCATTGTCCTTATCTTCATGCAAGGAGTCACTATCTTTGTCTTCTGAAGAGTTAACATCGTTTAAACATAAACTTTTCTTTTTTGCCAAATCTCTTAGGTTTGAACTTCTTTTCACCTTCAAAGTTATGATCATGTTTCTTATTGTGGACATTTATTTGCAAAGTGACTTATCTTACCAAAGTTAAAACATTGTTTGAAGGACAACCCCATTGGTGCTCACGATCCTTTCTTTAGTCTTATCCACCAATTTGTTTCAATTTCATCGAATTTCGAATCTTCATTCTTATCTTCTTTAAATGATGCTTCTCTAGAGGTGGGTTTATCTGTAACTATCCTCATTTAATATTCAATACAATCAACATTCCTAGAAGTTGATGAAAAGCCAAATATTTTATGTCATTAAGTTCTTCTATAGACCTTTGAGTTGAACCTATCTAGCAGAGATCTCAAATTTTCTGAACTAAAGAAGGTTCCTCAATTTTTTCACCAAGTGCTTTCATTGCATTTACTAGTTATTCAACTCTCAAAATAGTTCCCCAATGGTTTCATCTTCTTTCATCTAGCAATTTCAAATTGTACTTTCAGTAGTTTTAGCTTGGCATCTTTACCTTCTCATTACGCTCCATAGCTACTAATGAGTTTGTCCACATTTCTTTGGCGGTTGAAGATGCATCACCTTTACAAACTCAACTTCTACAAGTCCCTTCAAGATAGCATTCATTCCCTTAGAATTAAAGTAAATTCTAACTTATCATCCTTGAAGCTAGCAACGGGCTTTATGTATCTAGTGTCTACTACATCCCAAACATGACACCTAAGACCGTATGTATGTTCTCATTCTAACCTTCAGTAGTTTGTTCCATTGAACATAGGGCCTTATTGGTTGAATTTCCTTCATGGATTGACATGTTTAAGCTCTAGGATCTACCCTTAGATAAAGGGTCCGACTCTGATACCAATTATTGGACAATAGCAGAAATTGAATCATTTGTTACCGTGCTCAAACAATTATTCTTATTTTAACTCTTACAAAGCACTCAATGACGATCACAATAATGTGAGGAAGTAAGCAATGAAACATTCAACATCATTCACACATATGAGATACCTTGAGACACATATTTCACGAGGGAAACCCATAAAGGTAAAAACCTCTTCTTCTTTATATGATAAGTAATCTTTACATTACGTACATTATCATACTTATGAGCACCAACTCATAATGAAGCTACAACCTCGGTTTTCTTGAGCTGCTACTTGTTGAGATCACTAACTCTTTGATTCTCTAGCACCCACTTAGAAGAAAGAACAAACTCCTTGGTTTCTCGGCACCCACTAGAATCACCAACTCCTTTGGTTTCTCTAGCTGCCTAGAAGGAAGCACCAACTCCTAAGTTCCAACACCAAGCTGGTCGACACCAACTTCCTACTTCGGCACCAGCGGATGGAAGCACCAACTTCAGTTACCACGGGCACGACTTTGTATATTGAAGACCAATGTTCTCCTTGCCACCTGCCACCACGGTTTCTGGTTGCAAACAGATGGAAGCTAAAACTCACTGTGTTCCAGCACCCACTTGAATCTCTGAGGACCTTGATCAAGCACCCACTTGAACCTCTGAGGACAACAGTCCTCCCTAGCACCTCCCTACCACCCTGAAATATCAATCTTTGCTACTAAAACTTATTACAGTGATATAATGTTCATCAATGGCTTACCAGTCTCATCACTATTCTGCTACACTGCCCTGCTCTATCTACCTCACTATCTTCCTGCACACATGCCTTGCACTTTCTGTTCTTCTTCCTTTTATGCTCTATGCGCCATGTCCATTCAATGCACCATTCCTCTTCTGTGTATTTTAGTTGTTTCACACTGCCTCCTTCTACACGCCTGAATCACTCTCAACAACAACTCGCATCTCTTCTTTGTTATGCATTCTTATAGTCTCTGTGAACCTTGTGCATACTATATGCGCAATGCTTCTGCATGCTCTACACCCTACCATTGTTCTCCACATCGGGATATTCACTACCACTCCACATTGCCACTGCTTCACTCCCTCAAGCATCAACACACTGTCTCTGTTCTGCATGTTCTCCTCATGTCAATTCCTCTTCCTAATCATCATGACAATTCCTCAGCTTTTCTAGCGGTTATACCCATGCGGTCATCATCACTGGGTGTTATGATGAGATTCCTTAGCCTGTCTAGCAGTCGAGACTCTTTGTCTTCTCTATCATAGTCGAGCTCATCCTCTCTGTTGCAGTTACAGGCTTCAACGCTCTTCCATTTGTCAATCGCCTCTATGAACAATCTTCATTCCACTGGCATATGCCTTGAGACTCTTCAGCTCCTCTGGCAATCACACTGAGGCCTCTTTGATTTTTCTGTGAAGAAAAAAATAGTGGTTTATGGTAGTTACACTGTGAACCTCTTGAGCCTTATGCCTTTGGCACCTTTCACCTTTCCTTTCACATGTGGCCTCAGGCGGTGACCACAAGCCTGTTCAGAAGGCACTTTCGCGATTCACATTTTGACAATTCCTGTTGTGAGGCATCTTGACTCTCCAAGTTGCGATCTCTGAAATGGAGATTAGCTTCATGCTAGCTCCTCCCTTGAGCCTTCATTGATGTGACCATAGGTTATGACCAGGGGCCAATTCTGAACATGCATTTCGCATTCCAAAATTTCGGCATTTCGGCATTCCGGTGGTGAAGAGTCTCGACTCTTCATGTTACAATTGCTGAAAAGGAGCTTAGCTTGGTGCTAGCTCCTCCCTCTCACATGAACACTAACGGTGACCACAACCTACACCAAAAGGTATTTCGACGTTTCACATTTCGGCATTTCGGCATTTCTGTGGTGAAGTGTTTCGACACTCCAAGTCACGAACCTCGAAATTTTTGGTGTTTCGCATTTCGGCATTTCGACATTTCTGTGTTGAAGTGTTTCGACACTCCAAGTCACAAACCCCAAAATTTTCGGCATTTTGCATTTCGGTGTTTCGACATTTCTGTGTTGAAGTGTTTCGACACTCCAAGTCATGAACCCCGATATTTTCGGCATTTTGCATTTCGGAACTTTGAGACTCCTGTGATGAAGAGTCTTGACTCTTCATGTTGCGATCGTCGAAACTCCAAAATCGAGTCAGATCAATGATCCACAATCTTGATGGTTCGACAATCCAGATATTTTTGTGATTTCACATATCGCAAGTTCCTGCCGTGAGTTTCTTCCTTGACTCCTCCAACTCCCGGTATCCAAAACTCCAAAATGGAGTCAGATCAACGGTCCACAATCTCCCTTTGAAGAACGACTCAGATTATGTCGTGGTTTCTCATTTCGCGATTTCATCATTCTTGTCGTGAGTGTTCTTGACACCTCCAACTCTCGGTATCCGAAACTCCGAAATGGAGTCAGATCAATGGTCCACGATCTCACTTTGATTAACGACTCAGATTAAGTCGTGGTTTTGCATTTCGCAATTTTGACATTCTTGTCATGAGTGTCCTAGACACCTCCAACTCCTAGTATCTGAAACTCCGAAATGGAGATTAAGTCGTGGTTTCACATTTCACGATTTTTTGACGTGAGTTGCTTCCTTGACTCCTAGAGTTTACACTTATGAATGGGATCCAATGATCACTTGTTGAACTTGCCATTTCCATGCCATTATCCCTGCGCTGCTGGTCGTGATCTTTGCCATCAATGACAAACATGCATACTCTGCACTATCTCTTCTGATCTTATCGAGCTTGCTCTGCTGCATCTTCCCAAAATACTTCTAGTTTCCGCCCGACACATTCTTCCTGTACTTAAGCCATCGTCGTTGTTGTACTTGCCATAAATGACAAGAATACACTGCCTATAAAACATGCCAATTGTATTTACCCTCATGATGTGAGCTCTAACAATATATTCCACTCCTACTTTAGTAAGGTGGTATTTGTTCTCATGACGAAAGAAAACTGATTTTCTATCATAAAGATAAGGACTTCCCAACACTATGCCACATATATCAAGTGGTGCAACATCCAAATCCACTTCATCAATCAAATTTGAAGCAATAGCAAATCTGATCCTACATTGTTTGGTGACATTAAGTTTTTCTTTGTCACATACCCAACCAAGAGGGTAAGGCTTTGGATATGGTTTCATTACAAGACCCATCTTCTTGATAAGTGCTTCATATATTAAGTTTACTTCGGGACCTAGATCAAATAATGTATCTATCTTATTATGTTTAGATACAACTCGTATATGAAATAACTCATTCCTCTTTCATTCATCAATATGAGATTCGTCATTGGACCTTGAACTAGCATGAAAATAATCTTTACCTTGTACTCTAGTCGTTGTGATCTTTCTTTCATATCTTGATTCAGAACCAAGATCTTGTTGCACTGTAGCAACAGTCTTTGTCTTCCCCTTTCCATCGAACTGTTTTGGTTTCTTTTTTTAATGTAGTTTCCAACAGTGTTCTTCATTGTGACCGTTCTTCTTGCAATGAGTGCAAGATGGTTTTCCTCCTTCTCTCGTTACTCTAGCGGTCTTCTTTTCCTTCCTTTTAAACCTCTTGAAAGTCTTGTGTGGGAAATTGGAAGGTTTCTTCATGGGATCTTCTTGAACATGTTTCCCCCTGTTCTCAAGGTAAGTGGCTTGCACACAAACTTTGTCAAGACTAGTGGGGTTAAACAAGAGAAAAGTATGACGAATATAACTGTGAAGTGCGCCAATATACTTCATTAAAGTTTCATAAGAATCCAAAGTAATATTCATTGCAAGAACTTTCTTCCTAAATTCTTCTGTGAAACTTTGTACAGTCTGACCTTTACTCTGTCTCAAAGTTTTCCATTCCATGTCTCAAAGTTTTCCATTCCATCATTGCTTTATGTAAATACCCTAATGGATAGAATTGCTTCCTTATCTCTGTTTTAAATTCCGACCATGAGGAAAGAATATTACCACACTTACTTATGTCCTGTAGCTTGCTCTCCCACCATACGAGAGTGGTGCCTTCCAATCGAAGAGAATCCAGTTGCACTTTAACTTCCTCTTCATCAATATGTTGAACACGACAATATACTTCAACCTGTCGGATTCAATTATCTAGTTTTTCAGGATTACCATCTCCATTAAACATAGGTAAAAAAAACTTTACATCAAGCTTTATTAATGGTTTCTTAAAAGAGGCTTTATGGTTAGAATGATGAGAGTGATGAGAATGCTCAAAGGAAGAAGAACTAGAACTTGAAGGCGAATATGGAGGCTCAGGAGGATCTCCTCCATCCCCTTGGTTTACCGAAGCATCATCATCTGCATGTGCTTCCTTTTTCTTCCCTTTATTCTTCATCCTCTTCTCGTAATCTCCATACATTCGTTCAACCATTTCTGACATGTGATAAAAGACCATGTGAGAGTTTTTCTCCTGTTCATCACGCTTGTCCTCTTCTATCATTTTCATCCTTCAGGATGCATGACCAACTTCAGGATTGAAAGTCTTAACATTTATTTCACCTTGCTTATGATTGGCCCTATTAAGCATTCATACTCAACAATTCAAGTCAAAGACAACTGTTCTGATACCAACATGATCTGGGATATTTTCGTCGGGTGACTTATTAAAGAACTGTATTAAATGATCATAAACAAAAGTACACCATAAAGAAGGAAAAGCTCAAAAGGAAAGAGATATAAACATGCAATATGAACACAAAAACTTGATAATGGAGTACATCCCTGGTGGACTACGTCTTCGGGTCCTGCTCTCAAATGGGTAGGTCTTTTTATTAACTCCACAAAAGAATTGGGAAAAATACATAAGCATACCTCATTCTGGAGTTAATATATAGAAGCTTTGCTCAGATCAAAAAACTAACACCACCACTGCGTTCGTGGCATGGTTTTACCTAAAAATTACTTTCTCCATGCCTCGATCCGAGTTAGACACTTTTTGGCCCAACAGGCACCCCTGACTCGGTTTGTGTGCCACTGCTCCTACAATAAATGACTAAAAATCTCGGACTGCTTGCCAAAATATTGAAAATTGCGCCCAAGTCCATACATATCTATATGGGCACGCTTGGTCTCACCTCTTGTGCTCTTGTGAATGCACTGGCGAACACCCCCTTTTATACTAAAACTGGGCAATTATGCAATAAGTGTGATGGTTGGCGGAGTGGTTAGGGAGGCTAAGTTTAGAGCATGGTTAGGAGGAGGTCCTGGGATATAATCCTATGGACTCCCCTTTTTAGTATGTGGTTGTAACCATATGTGGTGCATGTGCTAAACTAGCAGACAGTTTGGCATATGCTATATATGGCATAAAGTTTTAAAACTGGCGGAAATGCTAAAACGGTGGATGGTTGGAATAATCCCCTAGGATGGAAGAAGACTGGGGTCATATGGGTTAAAAATATAACCAGGGGCTGGGCTGAAGGCCTAGCCCCTTCCCTTTGGCGCCCACATAAAACTCTAAATTTAAATAATAATTTCACCATATTACAAACAAGCACTAAAGTATGTTGTATTGGTTAGCGCAGAGGTGTGGGGCCTTTGGGCTAACGGAGGTCATGAGTTCGACTCCGGTGGATTCATAAAACATTTTTTCATGCCAACCATTGGAGGGGTTCCACGTGGCAGCCCATGACTGGGCTACGTGGCACCATATAATTTGTCCACGAAAATGCCACTTGTCACCACATAACTCGCCCACATGTCTGCGATTACCCTATACGATCTTGCCACATCATCCCCATTCCAACTCAGTTGTAGGGTCGTGCCATGTGTCACCCTTGCAGCAGTGCCATGTGTCACCTTGACTTTTTGACTTTTGACCAAGTTTGACTAAACATTGACTGCTTATAACTTTTGATCCATAACTTCGTTTGATGAGTCGTTTGCGCTGTTATAAATCTTGTGACACGCTCTTCGAGATCATGCCCTTTTCATTGAATTTTGGGAACTTTGAATTTTTTTTTCCTTTTGTTGTTTGCTGAAGCCATTCTGAGCGTTTTGAGTTGCCTGTGTGTGTTCTGAGTTGTTCTTAGCCTTCTCTGGATCCTTTTTGGATCACTCGACCTGTAGTTAATTGAACTACATCTAACCCCCCTGCAATCGACATATGACTGACGCGTGTCTATATGATGGCTATAAGTAGAAGGTAATTGCATGACATCGCCAAATTAATCTCTTCCATGTGTAATCAAATAAAACCTGCCCCATGTCCAATTAGATATGATTTAATTTGACGACTAAAAATCTTCTCAGTTATAATAAGTAATAATGACAGATCAACAAGGTAAAGTTGAGTGAAAGGTCAAGTTTATTGCACATGAGGGAAGCTCCAGTTAGTATCAAGTCATGGTATACGAAAATATTATCACTCATAGAAGATCGAGATTACATAATAATTGAAGATCATTAATCATGCTAATATGGAGACACATGTACCTCCATTCATGATACATCAGGTAATATTCATAGCCAATCAAAGTACTAAATAAATTATTATTAATTATGAGAAACAACTATTTGTTCTATAAAGATCAGTTTTGACCAGGTCATAAAAAAATTTCAAAGATGTATGCGAAGGAGAGAAAGGTTCGCCTTTATTACAATTTAAATGTTATGTTTATCGATAGCATGATATCGACTGAGATTTCTTGGGAAAGGATAATACTAAACAATTTTTTTTCCTAAGAAATCTCTATCTAGAAAAATGTTAAAGAGACAGATTATGGAGACAATTCCATTTTTTTTAGGAAAGACTCGGCATGCAGGAAGATGAGGGAATCAAACAAATTCCCATTTTATTATAAATGGAAGAAGAATTCAATGTAAAAAAGGGATTAGAGGCATGGAAAGCCATGAATATTTTGGCAGCAATAGGCTGGATTTTATATGAAGCTCGTAGGAAAATTGCAATTCTTTGAGACACCGAAGAATAATGTATTGAATTCACTGATTAGTTTAAGCATAGCCTTGTCTTGTTTTTATTTCTTGTATTAAGATTCTCAATTTCTCATAACTTTTCTTTTCTTTCATAATTTGCAATGAGATTGATATATTTTCAAGATAGGAAGTTGGTATGACCACCACTTTTGTCATATATGTTTTATTGATTTTATGACGTAGTGATATCTAATAGGAATATATGCATATGCTTGCAAGTTATTTAATCTAAGTGCATTAATGTTGGATTCATAAATTATGTTCAACCCATACACTTAATCTTTTGCTAGATTCATCGTTTGACATGCCCAACAAACCATCCTTTCTTCATCTCATATCTATAGAGATTGTTTTTCCCCTCTATATTGCTTGAGATTTAATTGTCTTCTTATTTCTTCCATCTTTCACTATTAGCTTTTGTGCTATGTTGGATGAGATTGTTCCCATTGGATTAGGCCTCTAGTATGATAATATTACAATTTCTTAGTCTAGTCACATGTTACTTTATTTTAAACCTTTCCTCCCTAATTATCCCATTCTTTATCTTTCAACACTGACATCTTGTGCTTAATTGTTAGAATTGTTGCATAGTAACAGTGGGCAGCTAGTGTTCTTAAATCAAATGAGAGATCCCTCTTTGGTCCAAGAGCCAACTTACGACCTAAAGTAGGTTTAGATATATCTTGGCATGGTTTCTAAACAATCAGAAACCATCTCAAGTTACAACAGATAGCATACTTATTTCTCCTAAGACTAATCATGCAATTTCATAAGTAAATGAGAGAGGGAAGGAGAGACGTACTTGAATCCTTATGGTTATTGAACGTATCCAATGATTTTCACTAGATCTAGTTCCAACAATGTTGCTTGACCAAATTTCTTACATAATCATTAAACAAGCACAACCATCCTTGTTCTTTCATAAAACAATAAATGAAATCTAGCATAAATAAGACCCTAATCTAATAACTCAAGCTTATTTAGATTAACAAAATCTCATTAAAAATGTAAAAAAGATTCATAAACATAGAGATTTTGGAGGGGAGAAAATGTAGATCTATATTTATCAATAAAATTTATAGCAAAAATGATTACGTTGAGATCTATATTTACAATTTTTTTTTACATATAATTCTCTTTCAAGTAAATAAACACCACCATTCTCCTTATTTTGGAAGACTATATAGTTTAATACTCTTATTTATCAATAAGCTAAAAAAAATCTATGAACATTTTATTATATAGATAAATATACTTATTCATCAATCAAAAAAATAAAATATTTATAAACATTTTAA